>JABXJD010000237.1:755000-770000 GCA_013375575.1 Percina caprodes | reverse complement strand
GCCACACAGCATTAAGCATACAGCACACAGCACACAGTACACAGCGCGTGCACACACACACACACACACACACACACACACACACACACACACACACACACACACACACACACACACACACACACACACACACACACACACACACACACACACACACACACACACACACACACACACACACACACACACAAACAAACACAGGCTGCAGTGGAGCACAGCTAATTCTGCCCCAAGCTATCATGTCACATTCAAGCCTACTGAGAATTAGGTCAGAAATCTCAGGCGAATGTGTGTGTGTGTGTGTGTGTGTGTGTGTGTGTGTGTGTGTGTGTGTGTCAGAAAGACCTGACCTTGGTACGAGACAAAATTCAAAAGGCTTAATAATAATAATCAAAAAGAACATGCTGGACTCTGAACTCAGCACTTTCTCTTCAGAATTCGGCATGAGTCAGTGCTGATTGCATACTACCTGAAAGTTGTAAGCTGCTGACAGAAAAGGAGCTACCTTTTATATTAAAGTAATCGATAATCAATTCCCGAACAGATCAAATGAAGTCCTACTTAGAGAGCTAATTAATTAACACATTATGTGACAAATAACAAATGCGTCACTGAGTTCTCATAGTAACAGGAGATGGTTATGAAAAGAAACTTAAAAAATACATGCACTGTTTTTCAAGACGACTCATCTGACTGGGCAGTTATGCTTTAAACACACAAATATTATATTGGGAAATGGGTTTTACCTTCGGGGTTGGGTTCTCCTTTCTTATCGTCTTTCGCATGACCCGGAACTCGTACTCGGCTCGGTTGTGGTCCTGGAAGAGTAATCAGTTTGGATGTTACACACACTAATTTGTGATAACGGATGTGTTAGTAAGCAGTAAGTGTATACAAGGCCGCAAACGGTAGTATAGATCAGTATAGAATTTCAGAATGGAGAAGTGAACAGCCTTTTTTGCATGAAGTCTTGCAAAATGGCGTTTAAAAAAAAACAAATTAGAGTGCAAGAAAATAAAACGAGAAGTGCATCGACCCACCATGAAAGGAATGCGAAGGACATAAAATTAAAGCAAAATAGTTTTATGTTTGAAAAATACCAAGTCAATTTTGAACTCATGTTACTCAAACTATGGTGCAGTTTCAGTTTTGTTGCTGATATGTTGGCCCAAGCTTTGCGATATCAAGGCTAACCGCTAAGCTAACCGCTAGGCTAACTGCTACGTTCTGCCTGTAGTGGACACACACAGACTCCAGTGGTGGAAGATGTAATCAGATCTTTTACTTAAGTAAAAGTACTAATATCACACTGTAAAAATACTCTGTTACAGGTAAAAGTCCTGCATTGAAAATGTTTCTTAAGTAAGAGTATGTAAGTATCATCAGGAAAATGTACTTAAAGTATTAAACGTAAAAGAAAACTCCTCACATTTTAGAAAGTGTAAAGGATCCAAACAGTTGTGTGTTCAATGGTCTAATCTTTTCAGCTGGACTTGTAGGCTGTTCTATTGTTGGCTAGTTTAATTCATAATTAAAATTGTGTTTTGATATGCGTAATGTGTAAAGTAACTAGTAACTAAAGCTGCCCGATGAATGTAGTGGAGTAAAAAGTATAATATTCCCTCTGAAATGTGGCGGAGTAGAAGTAGAAAGTGATAAAAAAAGACTCAGATAAAGTTCAAGTACCTAAACATTTGTGCTTACAGTATTTGAGCAGATGTACTTAGTTAGATTCCACCACTGGTAATAGCTACCTTCTGCCTGTAGTGGACACACATATCCGTCTCCGGGGTAAGACACAAACCATGCCCATTTGCCAATTTTTAAAATGTCCAGTACATCAGTGTTAACATGCCTAAATCCATGTGTTCCATCTGATAAACAAAACTCCATGGTGCTGCGTGGCAAATTTTGTGTCAAATGATCCTTTCATGGTAAGGAATATACGATTACCACTCAAAATCCATGTAATATGCAGTCAGATGTTAGTGTTTGTGTACCCATATTACAGTAATAGTAATACAGTCTGCAGTTAGCCAAGAGGAATGAAGAAGTGCTGTGAATAAAGAGGAAACTGTATTATTAGAACACAAAGCTGAGGGTTAGACGGTCACTTTTGGCCTGAAGGTCCACGTGTCAAGTTAATGTACAGATGGAAGGCTGTGGCTCATGGAGTTTTTGTTGGTAGTAATATTTAAAGGCATATTACTGCCAATTGGAAGGTTAGTGGTTCAATCCCTGGCCCTGCAGTTGCATGTCGAAATGTCCTTGGGCAAGACACTGAACCCCGAGTTGCCCTGATGCTGCGCCATCTGAGTGTAAATCGGAGTGTAAATGTGTAAGAGTGTTTATGTGTGTGTGTAAGTGTTTATCTGATGAGCAGGTGCCTTGTGTGGCAACCTCGGCCACAGTGTATGAATGTGTGTGAATGGTTCCTGTACTATGTCAAAGCGCTATATAAGAACAGTCCATTTACATGGACAGACAGAGTGAAGACAGACACAAAAAGCAGCGTAGACAAAGAGCGAACAACAATCTTGACTTGGGACTTCTTCAAGACTTTGACTACTTAAAGTAAAAATTCACAATTACTTTTAACAGTCCTAGCTACCGTTGCTGCTTAACTTCAGCCTTTTGGCCACTTAGCTTCAGTGTAACAAGTTGTGAATACAATATGGACATATTATCACCATATAAAATTGACTTGATGCATGTGTTAGCAAATTGTGCTATTCACACATCAGCAGACACAGAGTTTTATTATTTGGAGTCATGTTTGGCCATCTGTCTAATATTCACTGGGCTTCTAGTACTGGTTTGGTCTCCACTAACTCCTGAGGCAAATATCTCTGTAGCTGCTAAATGCTTGATGATGCACATGGAGAGTGGTGAGACCGAACCAAGACGGTAAAGCTGTGGGCTGAAAAAGCCGAACAATGAGGTGGAAATAGAGCTGAGAGTAACTGCACAGCCAGGTGATCATTCTCTGTGCTTCCATCGCACACACGTTGCACCTCTAGTAGTATAAAACTACTAACTTTTTTTTATTTTTACAATTCAAGAATGTACTTGACTGTACACTGATTCAACATAAATTGGGGAATGAGAACCAGCTGACCTGCATGTTTGATCTCTTTTGGTCCTGTTCAAGGTTGTGTGAATTTTGGAGAAACCTATTTTCAGTTAGTTGTATGCTGTCTCTAAAGAGCAACACACAATGACATTTTACAAAACACGACATTTCACTGAACACAAACAACAGCAAAACTTCACAAATCATTTTCCGATTTGAATCTCACCAAATGCTGTTGTGTTTCTTAGTTTTGCGGTTTTTGTGAAATGTAGTCATGTTCTGACAAATGTTGTTGTGTTATATCTTTTAGGGCCACTGTCCATTTGAGATATAAGTATATATATATAGATATGAGACTAGACATTGTCTTCAATTTCGATATACTAATGTTGATATGATATTGATATACTGCCCAGCCCTACCATCAGTTGACACAAACAGAAGAAGCAGAACTGTGTTGACACAGGTGCAAAAAGAGGAAGAGCATGTGAAGTGAAAAGACACATTGTTAAGACACCTTGAGGGAGGAAAAAGGTTAGTGTTAGTTGCCGCAGAATGGATCTTAAACAGCAAGTCAAAATGAAAAAAAAAAAAGGTAAGTTACAGCAAACTATAGCTGGGAAGTTGGATCCTAACCTTATGCTCCTCCTGTGAAATACAAGACACACACAAAAACACATGAGGAAAAGATATCGGTCAGTTATCATTGTCTCTGAAAATGAAAGCACTTCCATGATACTATTAGAGCAATACAGAAAAATGATAAAAACTAAAAATCTTTGTTGCTGTGATATTTGTGTGGGAAATGTTTGCTAAGGGCTGACTCACTACAGAGCACACACAAAAGACAGAGGAGGTTCATTCACATGCATATCCTGACCTTAATGTGATCCTCATTACTTTCTGCTTTTTAACTCTCACGTTGTCCTCAAGTCAAATTGACCCATTTTCCTATGTCAATGTTCTTTTTAACTACCCAATTGTAATTACCCAAAATAACATGACTGAAACGCTTTTTGACAAGTACAAATCTCTACTTTCATTAATTTTGGGGTGTCTTATTCAGTTTTATAGCATTTGAAAAAACTGAAGTGGTTTCGAAATAGTGTAAAAGTAGAGTAAAGTTAACATTCCCCAATCTGTGATTATCCATCAACATAGATTCCTTTAATTTTAGTCTAAATAATTCCTCATTTCTGCTTTTCCAGCTCAAACATTAGGTATAATTTCCTATAAATGAGGTGTATTGAACATAAATTCCACACAAAAGTTAAGCTAAGTGCATTGAAAAGCATTCTTCACATGTTATATGAAAGTTTCCTCGACGCTACCAGAATGCTTTGCATGGCCGGTCCCAGAGAAATGAAAGGAAAGCTGGGAAATGACCCTGACAATGGACACGTGCCATTAGGCTTTGGTACCTTTTAATCAAATAACCACATCTTTTCATATGCAGTTGATAATCCTTTGTACTAATCCAACTGAACACTTCTTCAACCACTGCATGGGTGTGAAGTTATTTGTAGCTTTATCTCACCTCCTCCTCCTCTCCGAAGCCTGTCAGGTCCCAGATATAGTTGAGTCGCATCTGTCGTCTCTTCCAGTGCTCCATGAATAGAACCGCTACATAACCAAGCATACACATCAAGCTAAACACAGGCTCAAACACACGCTTAATACATGTATCCACTACCCAAAAGACAAGGAATATAGTAGGAACATGCAATCTTATATACCGTTAATCAATCTGCGCATATGGTACCTGTATCTAAAATGTTTGATAAGACGGAAATTAAGTTATGTAGACCTACACATATGCAAAGTCTGTGCAACCAACAGCTTTACATTTGATAAGGTGTTTTGTTCTATACCCTCTTTACAGAGACTTGTCAGCTATGTTGGGTTCTGACATATCACATTGTTTTAGACTCTAAAATAAAGAAATGTTTTGTTGATGTTAAATATGAATGAAAACGGTTGCGACTCATCATCAGCTCGCACCTATATAAACCCACTTAATGCTGCGCTGGATGACTGTGGTGTTTGCAACTACATTGAAAAAATTCTTAGTTGTTATTACCAAAAAATTGTGATCCGAAACATCCACTGTTGGTGTGGGTGTTTTTCTGGGATTAGTGGACAATAAGGCTACAAATACAGGTCTACAATATGTGAACCCAGATGGCCGGCGTGCTGTGACTCTGTCAGACACTAGCTCCATCTAAACACATAACACCTCGCTGGTCTGCAGCCCTGCTGCTGCTAACAGATGGCAGAGTGGTTTGGCAGAACATCAGAGGAAGGCCGGCTCCGAGTTACCTTTGCCGAGTCCTATTGTAAATTCCATGTGTTTCTAAGGTGCAGTATCCATGTGTTTTGCTGAATGGATTAAATCAGAGTCCAACCCTCCTCCTATCCCCCCCCCATCCCAACCAGTCTGTTCATTAGATTTTAGCAAATGTAATTTATTTGGGATTGTATGTTTCATGAGGCATCTCAACCCATATGTGCAGTTTGTAATGGCTAGCGAAGACTACTCAAGTTGTCATTAATAACGGTTTCTTATATTTCCTATTGACCTATATTATACATAATAAAAAACAAACTGAAAACAATTTGGTTTCTGCTAATGTGAGTTAATGATGTCCGGACAAAACAGAAGAATTCACCTCAAATATTTCGCTATATTAATAAGTTGTGTTTGTCATTCATCAATTATTTTTTTCCAAATCAAGAAACTTGACACATCAGTCTACATTCTGCATATAAATGTTTTTAATCAGAGGTCCTCAACGTTTTTTAATCAAAGACCCCTTAACTGAAAAAGAGACGAATCAGAGACCCCCTACAACATACTGAATGTTGTATACAAGGTTGTTTCTTATTAATCTGGGCCTAACATTATTTGTAGGGCAGCCTAAAGCCTTTATTCATACCTTTTTGTGTATAATACTAAGTTATTCAAATAGCCTAATTATTGGCATGCATTTATAAATAATGTTTTTATGTTAAACATACAACCCTAAGATTAACTGTATATGTGGATGGCTGCCTTAGTGACTACCTTACATACAGGCCAGTAAGCAGTGGGGATTTCAAACAATAGTGTGGTGGCCCCCCTGCATTGACTCTGAGGCCCCCCTGTTGAAAAACCCATGGATTAAATGATAGGGATGTATCAATCGTGAATCAGTTAAATATCAATATAAAAGATTATAACCGGTTGAGATGCATTGTTTTTAAACGTCCTATGGCATAATCTACTTTCTACCCACGGCCCTTTACTGCATGTCGCCCCCCCATTACTCTCTACAGCTCTCCTATTAATTAAAGGCCAACAGGCTTGCATAAGTTTACACACCCATTAAAAAGAGGAATAATAAAACATCTGTTGGAAATTGATCGTAATGCCTTAATTAAAAAAAAATAGGAAAATCCAACCTTTTACGGACACCCATTTTCTTTGCGAATGAATAAGGTAAGGTAAAATTGGTGTCCTTGAAAGGTTGGATTTTTCAAAACTTTTTGAATTAAGGCATTAAGATCAATTTCCAAAAGATGTTTTTTTATTCCTCTTTTTAATCAACTTTAGCCTGGGTGTGAAAACTTATACAAGCCACTGTATATAAATAAAGTTATATGTTTAAGTAATTTGTCTGCAGCCCATTCTGATAAAAAGACTCCTGAGAAAATAGTATAAAATCGTGAATCATATTAAATCATGAGTTGAGTGTATCGTTACATCCCTATTAAATGATAGCGTGTATTGAGTGAACTGTTGTAGCAATGCGTAGCTGCACACCCTGTATTGGTAACATCCGACTTTGTAACATTTGAGTCTACATGTAGTTCTTTGACTCTTTGGTTGCAGTTTGTGTGATTGGATGTGGATGTGTCCCTACCCCAGAGGGCCATGAAGATGGAGAAGAAGACAGTGGCTGGGTTGTCGAACAGGTGGCTGGCTCGGGCTGTACCGCACGCCGTCACCAGCTTCCAGTAGCTGCAGGCGCGATCGCAAAGCGGACACATGGTGATGTTGTGCCTGGGATCACAAATCTCCATACTGACAAAACAAGGATGGATGGAAGAGATGAGTTATTGAAAGGGGGTGGAAGATGGTGAAATGATGAATGTGGAGCGAGATCCGAATAAGGGTTTAGATTCAGTTTACTGTACATGCCAACAAAAAACATGTCACAACTTTCTGCTTCTGCATGATGTCTGAATAGAGTAGGGGTGTGAACCTTTACTGGTCTGACAATTCGATATCACGATGCATCACGATGCCTCACCTTCTCAGTGTTGTATATATCGCCACGCATGGTTTTCACCAACTAATTCAAGCAATCGGATATACAGAAACTCCCCTTTTTATTTTATCTGCTCTTTAAAAAGACACTTCCTGAAAGTAGCGGAGTTTGAACAGCAGACAAGTAACGTCAGTCGGCAATTATCGAGCATGGTCTGTCACTGCATCAATGCAGTAATGTCCAGGTCCGCATCGTGATGCATTGGCAGCCGGCGCATAATGTGTGGGCGGCTATACCAGAATCAGCAAAGAGCCTGTGGTCACAGCCAGATTAACCATGCAGGGCATTGTCAAATATTATGTTAGCTCACGTTATAAACACAGTCCTCACTATGCAGATTTTTGTGACCCGTTTGATCAAAATATGTTAAATCACATCAAAAACATTATCTGTAGGGAGTGGGACCACTAAAAGAAAATGAAAAAGAGAAAAGGAATTGAAATTAGTTGACAATTTGAAACATATTCCAATTCCAATTTTTTACTTCAAATAGGTGCTCTCTGAGAAAGGGCGATGAGAACGCTGAAATCCCTCCTTCACCTGTAACTATGGAAACAGCTAACATTAACATTAGTGCTAGCAGTCAGGCTGCCGCCATTGTGGAAGTTAGCAGTGAGACATGGAGTGAGCGACATGAGACAGCAAAGAGCAAGAGGACGACGAGCATGAACAGTCTCCACATCATCACAACGAACATGCTGCTGTCCGACTCTCCATCTCCGGGTCTGTCAACGCTGTGTCTCTGCCCCTGGCTAATGTTAGTTAGCTTGCTAATTCCACCCAACACTGGTTACAGATAATATCATAATAAGGTTAAGGGTTAAGAGTATACCCTGGTAACTGCTGTGCATGTAAACGTATTGACTGTGTTTCATGAGCCTGTGGGCCTTACTTTAATGATCTAAGCGCACGGCATTTGGGGCATGTCCAAATCCTGTTTTGCTAGTGTGATGGCGGAAAAAGGGTTTGTTGTTTGTGCACAGTGCCTGGTGCATGGTTCAAAAGGGTTGTTGTTAGTGTCTTCATTAATTCATGGGCGTGTTCTGGGCATAATGTGCAATAAACCAATGAGATTTTTATTTCCCCATTCCCTTTGACAGCCAGATGCATTTGTACTACAGTGGTGCTCAAAAGTTTACATACACATGCTTAAGTTGACTAAAAAGAGGAATAAAAAAATCATGTTTTGGAAATTTATTTTAATACCTAAATTAAAAAATGAGGTAAAATCCAACCTTTAAGGACACCAATTTTCTTTGTGAATGAATAACGTATTGTAAATAAATAAATGTTCTTATTTAAAATACAGGGGTCATAAGTATACATACCCCTATGTTAAATTCCCATAGAGGCAGGCAGATTTTTATTATTAAAGGCCAGTTATTTCCTGGATTCAGGATATTATGCATCCTGATAAAGTTCCCTTGGCCTTTAGAATTAAAATAGCCCCACATCATCACATACTCTTCACCATGCTTAGAGATAGGCATGGGATACTTTCTATAAAATCATCTCTCAATGCAAATCAAACCAGGTATTAGTCTAACTGAAATAAAACCATGCCTATCTCTAAGCATGGTGAAGAGTATGTGATGATGTGGGGCTATTTTAATTCTAAAGGCCAAGGAACTTTATCAGGATGCATAATATCCTGAATCCAGGAAATAACTGGCCTTTAATAATAAAAATCTGCCTGCCTCTATGGGAATTTAACATAGGGGTATGTATACTTATGACCCCTGTATTTTAAATAAGAACATTTATTTATTTACAATACGTTATTCATTCACAAAGAAAATTGGTGTCCTTAAAGGTTGGATTTTACCTCATTTTTTAATTTAGGTATTAAAATAAATTTCCAAAACATGATTTTTTTATTCCTCTTTTTAGTCAACTTAAGCATGTGTATGTAAACTTTTGAGCACCACTGTATGACACATTACTATTATGATGGAGGATTTGCACCATAATCTTTTTATTTGGAATCTTTTGCATGTTTGTGGCTGTCTATAGCTATTTTTCCACACGTTTTTATTCAAATTAAGTGATATTGAATGAAAAATGCTTTATGGAAACTCAATGGAATTTCATGAAGATTGACTCAACAGAAATACGTTCGGTCTCATTGGATTTTCTATTGATCAATATACGGCTTATGCGATAAACGCTGATGGAAACGTTATTTGCCGACTAAATAATGAATTGCGATTAAGGTTTAAGTCATTTTATGGTTGCAACCCGCCACAAAACGAAGAAGAAGTTTTAGTTCATTTCTGCCCAGTATTTCCGCTTTGTCTGCACACATGGCGGGTGTCAACATAGACAGATGGAAGTGGACGGACGAGGAGACAAGAGACTTTTTGAATTAAATTTATTAAGAACTTGTGAAGGAAATGGCCGACAAAGGTTAGGACAAGCCGTGGGACGTCCTCCGTAGTAAATGGGAGGCGCTCAAACAGCAAGACATAAAAAAGAGTCTCACAGCGGTGCCGAAGGGGCAATAAAAGGCAAGTTGCATCTGCACCATCATAGCAATGTGTTGATAGCGTCATTGTTTTCTTAGCTTGATATGTCGCTATCAGCTGGCACATAAGCACTATTACAAGTTGTCCAATATTGTCTAAAATCAATTCAATATACCAATTTGATCGCAAAACAGCATCTGACGTCATTACGCAACAGGTTTTAATTCACTTTAAAGCCGTTGGATGGAAAGACACTTTCGCCAGCTTTATTCACATGAGTTTTTTTACCGAAATTCAGACACTTCAAGTGGATGGAAACTTAGCTTGTGTGCGCATGCCTGTATGTGTGCCTTTGTGTGTGCGTGCTTGTGTGTGTATACCTCGGTATGTTATCGTCGACAGTGGCGCAGCCATAGAGGAATACAATGACTCCAACTATGGCTGCAGGGATCAGCATCTGTGTGTAGACTCCTAACCAGGCAAAGTACAGTCCAACCTTCTCCCCAAAATATTTCCTGTAGGAGATACCAAAGGTCAAAGGTGCTACATTTACAACATCAAATTTGCTTAGATACCGTATTATCTTAAAACCTAACCATTAACCAATAAGATCACGGTTGATAAGTTCAGGTAATGGTTATAGTATTAAATGAAGGTGTCCTCCCCTGAAAAACTCCCACAATACATATATATAGTGGCAGTGCCTCTAAGCAAAGCAGGAAGTATGCTGACAAAGAATAGTAGTGTAAGGAGGCAGATCGGGGTGGTGGATGGGTAAAAAAAAAATACTGACCCAAATAAAAAGGAATCTTTTTCTAAACATAACTAATTAATGTGTGTGCTTAAACATAACTTAGGGTTTTTTGTGCCTAAACTTAACCAAACTGTATTTCACTATAACAACACGTTTAAAACTGCGACCGTTAACGGGACGTTCTCTGGTGTAGATAAAACACTTCTGTGGGTCATATTACAGGGTAGGAATTAACGGGCAATACAGTCATATGATTTGGAGGACTTGTAAATTACTATAGTATAATAGTGCGTTCCATTTGTACTCAGAAACTGGATTTTCCGAGGTCAAAGTCAGAAACACGTCCCCTGAACTCCAACATGGCTGCCCCGTGCATCAATAGCAGTGAAAGCTGTAGTAACATACAGTTATAAGCACTTTAGTCTTATACGGTCTCACTCGTACACACAGTCTTGTCCACCTTCTATGCTTGTTTATATGCACACAAAAAAACAGCGTAAAGTGTTGTTATCAACTGGTATTGCTAGCAATGGCTAACCTGGCTAGAGCTAATGAAAACAATGAAAAAATCTGACTTGTAAATGTTAATGTAAAAACACATTCAACCTAGGGTGGGATGTCATTTCCATCTCCAACTTTCAAGGTAAATGGAATGCATGAATTAGGTACTTCCTGCTGTCTTTGGATGTTTTAAATAATTTCCCCAACAAGACCTTTTTATGATGATTTGATGAGGATCTTGCTTGTAATGTGTGTAGCGTGTAAGATCAGTGCTGTGGCCCCAGTAAAGAGCATGTTTGATAAGAAAGCCCCATCAGATTCAGCTCACATTGCCAGTCAGATTCCTGGACCACGGTCAGCTCAGTATTGCACTGATTCTGGAGGAGAGCAGCATGTTTCAGTGGAGCACCAATCTGCTTATGATCTGTCTCTCTCCTGCCTGCAGGCGAGTGCAGGCAGCCAGTGCTGCTGGGAGAGCATGAGCCGCGGCAGATATAGACGCTGTGTGAGAATGTGTCTGTGATTCCCCTGATGGCTGTGACAAAGAGCACTGCTACAGTATTGATCTGACCTGATGAGTCCAATAGGCTGGTACTTGTAGAAGTAGCTGTAGCTGGCCCACTGCTCGTACAGCAGCTGTGAAGAAACGCATGAGTCAATCATTAAGGATTATATAGACACAATGTTACATAATATTACTATGAATGCTCATATATTAAATTATGTATTATAGACAGGCCATTACATTTTTTTCTGGCGATGCCGTTTGCTGTCAAAGCCATACACAAATTATTAATTCACTCAACATTTCCTCCATGTTTACCTGTTTGTCTTGATAAATTCAAACAGTGTTTCCACCCTCAAATTACTCTCTACTTTGACGATTATTATTATTATTTTTTTTTATCAGTGTTTGAATTTTTCACTTTACACAATAAAATAAAAGACAACAGTAACCCAAGAAAATACAATAACATAAAATAAAGACGAGGTGAGATTAAGAAACGCCCTAGGGGCTTAGAAGTGTTGTAGGGGTCTACCCAGCAATGATTTTCTTTATTACCTTAACCTACTGGTTATTTTCTCAATAAATTGATTATTGGTTTGGTCTATAAAATAGTGAAAAAATACACAACATGTAGACACTAGAGAGGCTGGAACCAGTGAGGTTTGGCTATGTTTGCTTTAAAGAATGACCAAATCAATTAGTTGATTATAAAAATTGTTGATTGCTGAATATTTTTGTTTTGATTAACTAATCAATTAATTGTTTCAGCTCCAGTGTTGAGCTACTGCATTGCCAATTAATGTCCTGCACATTGGTTTCACAATAAGCCTTCTAGCTGCAAAAACAGGCTTTTAATGTGACACACGTGCAGGAAGTACATGAGGCATTAACAGAAAGGTTCAATATTGTAAAAAGTAAGATTTCCATGTAGTTTTTTTTTTAAATATAAAGGAGGCAACTGTACCTTTAAACGAGCTGTCAGGCCTTCCATACAATTGTGATGTCGCAACTATACTATATATAGGTAGAAAGTGCCGCTAAATCATTCCCCGTCTGCAGTGACGGTGCAGACGCTGAGACTCTGTTTACACGCACATGGTTATTTTGAAAAACTGAGACAGTTCCCTTCTTTTGCACATTTGCATTCAAACTGAGACAAATGGAGGTTTAGGCAGCCGAGGAAGAGAAGAGAGAGGCAGAGGTGGAAAGTAAGTCCAATACAGTAACAGCAGCCCCTCCAACTGGAGGGCTGCTGTCATGAAGCTCTCGCTGCCGGCTGCACACGTGAAGCTTTTTGTTTGAAGTGCGCAGTTATATCTCAAGGTGACCCTTTTTTTATCAACTCTGAGTATCTCTTTCCTGGATTATGGCGTTAGATAACACTGCCTTAGGGTGTTAAACCAGAAACAACAAAAAATTAAACCAGACATGTCCCCTCCAATCCCCACTGAATCATCACCTTTGCTCCTCAACACTGGTTTCCTGCAATGCTTTCTCATGAACAGGTTCATATGATATTTTACAGAATCAGGCGATGGCCAACTGGTTTACCTGATGAACGGTCACAGGAGAGTTAAGTTTAGCTGAGAAAACGTGACAGTGAGCCGGGTACAGAACCATCACATTCTTGGTCAGGTGCCTTTGGTGTCGTTACTGACGCTAAAAGTCTTCGTTAGCGCCACATCTAAACGTGATTTATCAAAACGCGCTGGGTCGGGACTATTGCTGCCACTTTTGACGTAGGTAAAAGATGGTGGGTGAGCTTATTAAAGGTATGTTCACGCAACACGCAGGACAAGAAGACAGGTGGGGTTTAGAAAGGATAAAGGGGAAAGTTGGGTTTTGGAAAAGTGGCACACGGGACACAAACCCTGTCTTCTGGGTGCACACACCCCCACTCCCCCCAACCAACTTCCCTACGTGGAATTTAAGGCTTTAATACTACTCGCTACCTTTGTTGCACATAAAACTATATTATTTTAAAGCACCAAGTAGCTGCTGCTCTGGCCGGTGCGTTCTACACTGACTTTTAAGGTACTTTTTACGTCGTATCTGACGCGGAAAGTCATTTCCCAAGCGTCAGTATTTTACGAGTTTGGAGTGAGCACGGGTTGACGGTGGCAGTCGTTTCAGAGTAGTGTTAATTTCGTCAGACAAGACTAAATATGATGACAAAAGTGCACCCAAACTAAGACTAAATTAACATGCATTATTGTTGATGAAAATGGCAAGACTAAAATGTTTTGCATAAAATAAAAACTAAGATAAAATCTCTTCATTTTCGTCTACAATCGTCTCTACTTTTTCATCATGAGATAGAACTAGTGCAGTGCCCGTTTGGAGCGCCGCGGTTCAATCAATTCATCTAGCCGTCACACATCCAGGTAGTGATGTGGCCCGGGCGGGAAGGGAGGAAGCCGGTTCAGCCGGCTGGAGAAGCCGCTACAGCGTTTAGCAATGTACCCCGGCCCCGGGCAAGGGGAGGAGTGCTGGTGATGCTTGTAGAGTGGCTGGAGAAATGTATGCAACTGCTGTCAACAAAAACAAGGTGCTGTAGAGCCCAGGAGCCCTGGCTGTTATCTAACATGTGTCTGTGTAACAAGGTGCTGTAGAGCCCAGGAGCCCTGGCTGTTATCTAACATGTGGCTGTGTAACAAGGTGCTGTAGATCCCAGGAGCCCTGGCTCTTCTCTAACATGTGGCTGTGTATTTGCATGAAGGAAGAGGCTCGATATAAAACCAGACGCGTTAACAAAGTTGCATTCAACAAAAATCATTCAACAAGTGCATTTTGTCAGGTAATTAAGACATTTAACCAATATTTGAGATGTGTTAAACGCTATTTGACTGAAATGGTTATCAGAAATAATCTATTTTAAAAAAGACTAAAATGTCTGACTAAAACGTGACTAAGCTATACTATATATACATATATATACTATATACTATACCTGAGTTCTCATTTAACTAAAACTTGACTAAGATACCTGTATTCTCATTTAACTAAAACTTGACTAAAATTACGAATTTTAGTCGACTAAAATTTGACTAACAAAAAAACATAAGTGAATGACTAAATAAGACTAAAACTAACAAGGACATTTGGCACAAGATTTAGACTAAATTAAAAATAGGTGACATCATTTTTATTTATCTTTTTATTTCAGAGGCTGTGGCAGTTGAGCTTAGTTGACAAAAGATGTGGACGTCCTGCGGCGACGACAGGTAAGTTAAGGCACCAAAGCGACGAGTTAAGATTACAAAACAAGATTGTTGTTAGTTTTAACCCAAACTACAATTTTTTTTTGTAATCTTAATTAGACATTTTAAAAACAGCAGCCCCCTTAAGTAGTACCCCCGGGACAGGAACACCTGTTGTTTCCTGGGTAA
>JABXJD010000237.1:642500-750000 GCA_013375575.1 Percina caprodes | reverse complement strand
AATGTGATGGGTTTTATTTAGCTAAATTACATTGTGTTGTTCTATCCTAGCCAATATTTCCAAGCAGATTTTCTATGCTGTATTCTGATAAAAAAACAACAACAAAAACAACAGCCCCCCCCTGACTGAATATTGGTCCCCATGCCACCCCACTTTAAAACTCCTGGTGCTGGCGCCCCTGTTGAGCCGCAGCCAAAACCACTTAGAGCGTCTGAGCCTGTCTGGCATGAATAATGTGAGTGGTAAGTCGGACATATTGCCATAAACTTGACAATATTTGATCTTCTGCTTTAAAAAATGCCAGGGTAACATGAGGCACGATGTAACACAAGAGCACATGCCAAATATTTCATAATCATAAGAAATCTTGCAGGCAATGCATTTTAAGTGAAGTGTCCTAAAGAACCAGGAGAGCAAATGTTCACGCTTGACTAAGTAGGTAGCTGGAGAGATGCCAGTTCACCTCCTGGGCACTGCCAAGGTGCTCTTGAGCAATGCACTGAACCCCCAACTGCTTGAGGCGCCATTCTATGGGCAGCCCCCCCACTCTGACATCTCTCCATTTAGTGCATGTATAGGTACTGAGCATGTGTGTGTAATGTGTGTAATAACAACAGGGTATAAAATTGTAATTTCCCCTTAATTAGTAAAAAGTATACATTATTATTATTATTATTATTATTATGATACTGTACATTTGAGTATTCTGATAGTGATCCTAGTTTTTGTGACTTGACATCTGGATTTCTCTACCAGTCCTAGGGCTTTCTTGGCTCTTACAATATGCCCTTTTTCAGTTTTCTTCTATTTATTTCAGTATTTTTTTCTGCCTCAAAAACAAATCTGAACATATTTATTACATTTTCTACAACTGACTTAAACTACATGACTAAAGAGACTGTACCTCAGGCAATAATGAATACTCTCACCAGTTATCCGTGACTTTCAGTCAACACTGTACTGTGCAGCGTAAACACTGTACTTGGATGACAGAAAGGTTGCATCCTTGTGCTTGATAAGCTTCTTTCTCTCCAAGTCATGACTCTGCGCAGCAAATGTAATGATCATTTGTGTTAAGGGTCAAGAGGGAATTTAAATTTTAGCTGAGGATGATATGTCTAAGGATTGGAGGCTGGATGAGGGGGGACGCTGCTAGCAGAAGCAGAGCATTGGTAATAAGGGGTAATGGCTGAAGATGCTGATGCAAGGCATATGGGTGAGCGAGGATTCAAGTGGTTTGCTGCGCTGGCTGAAGGGATGCAGGCAGAAAAAGGCAGGCAGACGAGAGAGATCCTGAAGAACAGGCTTTGTATATGCACAAAAGCCCCAATGCTCAGAACAAGGAGCGGCCTGAAGTGTAACTACCACGGTTGACGGAACCATCTGCTGATGAGTCGTTGAAGGACCGGGATCGATATGCTGGAGGTCGTTGCAGTTGGTGGAAGGCAGGTGTGGATGATGAGCACGTTGTGCAAAGGCACAGACACAGAGAGACAGACAGAGACACAGAGAGACGCACAGAGAAAGCGACAGAAACAGAGACACAGAGAGACAGACATAGACACAGAAACAGACACAGACAGACGTATACACAGACACAGAGAGACAGAGACACAGAGAGACGTACAGAGAAAGAGACAGAAACAGACACAAACACAGAGAGACAGACAGTGAGACAGACACAGACACAGACAGAGACAGAGACATAGACACAGCCACAGAGACACAGACAGACATTGACACAGACGCAGACAAAGACACAGACAGACAGACACAGAGAGACAGACAGCGAGACAGACACAGACAAAGATAGAGACATAGACACAGCCACAGAGACACAGACAGACAGACACAGAGAGACAGACAGCGAGACAGACACAGACAAAGATAGAGACATAGACACAGCCACAGAGAGACAGACAGAGACACAGAGAGACGTACAGAGACAGAGACAGACACAGAGAGACAGACACCGAAAGACACAGACAGAAAGACAGACACAGACATTGACACAGACACAAAGAGATAGAAAAAAAGACAGAGACACAGACAGACATACACAGAAATAGACACAGAGACAGAAAGGAAGACACAGGGGAGGTAAAAACATACAGTGCGTTTATATGCATTATGAAACCCGATTATATTCAGGTTTCTCAGACACCTTACACCAGTGACCTCAAAAAAACAATACTTATTTTGATACAAATTAAATAAATGACAAAATTACACATTATGGCACAAATCTTTTCATTCATTTTTCAGCTCCTACTACGTAAAAGTCATCCCCAAAATTACTAGATCTTGGTAGAAGCATGTTGCGTGCTTATTGTCTTACTGAGGAGATTAACTCCTTAGGTATTGAAATGTGGAATTAAATAATGAGGCATTTTTCAATACTCAATACTAAGGAGGCAATTTGATCAGTGCCTAAAAAGTATTGAAATCGGGACCCAGCACCGCTGCAGTGGTTTTTGACCCGGAAATATTAAAAAGCACTTGTAAGCAACGATGCCAAAAACAACAGCAACAACACACGCTTTAAACCTTTGGCAAGGGCTACCAAGGAGACCCATTTCAGAATGGATGCTAGGACACATTTCTTAGTTGGTGTGATTCTTATTCTTACCAGCTGTCAATTGCAGAGCGCCACAGACTGTACCTGAGGTAGACTTACTCCCATCATTCTTCCCCGCTCATATATACGGAGAGAACAGGCATTAGCGCTTTGCATGTAAACACACTGGCGGAGAAACACAAGGGAAACCCCCGGGTCACGGCCGGGACTGAGACAGAGGATGGCTTCAGATGGTCATCAATATCAAGACTCAATCTATTCCAAGCTAATCCATTCATTAGTTGGAGAGTTGGGGATATGTTGCTCAAAGACTACGATGCCACACCCTGCAATCTTCTCTGGTGATAATTACAGTATACTCTGAGGAGAATAATTGCATATTGATTTTTCTGTTGTAGTAGAGAAAGAGGCAGAAGTCTTACCCATGGAGTATTTGGCTCTGGTGCATCTAGTCCTCTTCAGTACCTCATACACCTGAGGATACAACAACATGTTAAATAAAAAACTCATATTTAACTAAAAAGGTTCAGTTTTAGAATCATGAGATGCAGATGAGAAGGAAGCGATATCCATCCATCCATCTTCGACCGCTTATCTGGTTTTGGGTTGCGGGGGAGCAGCTCCAGTAAAATATATGTAGCGATATATGATCGATATATAACGATTCAATGATCCACGATCCAATATTATTGCGAAAATACAGATCATCTGTAAGATGATATTTTTCTTTTTATTAAAGAGAACATTTTTTTTATTTAAATCTCTGGAAGAACTCAGTAATAACATTGCCAAACTACATTTTAATTGCTTTTTTGAGTTGCTATAAATGTGTTAAATGAGTCTCATATGATAAAACTTGAGGAGAATGAGCTAAATATTTTCTTGTATAGTAATACAGGTGAAATTGTTAGAGGGAGAATGAGTTTTGTACAGTAAGAGTGTCCTCAGAGAGGCTGGTGATGAGCTCAGAGTAAAACAGAATATTATTGATGAGGGCCGAGGCTCCGAACTGCAGTGATTGAGGAGCTCCAGTGGTGATTGTAAGAACAGGGGAAACACAAACCAAGACAGCTTTTGACAGTTTTTTTGTTTCTGCGGACTTTGAATGAAGCGTGTTTTACTTTAACAAAATTACGGTTTATTTAAAAGGAGTCTGGTGTGTCGGGCGATAGCGATATCGGGGCTGTTTCATAGCATCTTACTCTTTAACAAAAGTGTCTACCTTTGAAGGGATCCTTTCCATGTTGTCAGACACTTAGAATAATGTAAATTGAAGGTGCACAATTTGTCCATTAACATTACACTGTAGCTTCTTTCGCAGCTGCCGATTGCAAAGGACCAATTTCAAAGATTGTTGTTCCCATCAGTTATTTAGATACAAAAACATTGGGAACTAGGCTCCAGGTTGAAAAAAAACAAAGTTACCCTTTAAGGAGGGGACTTTATAATCCTAAATTTATTTAAATTTAGATTTATTTATGACAATGCACATTAATCAACATTTCGATAAATGCACCAGTGTTAGCCAGTTTAGCAAATTTTCAACTGTAGTCTTAGTTTCCTAGCATACATGTCTTTATGGTGGGAAGAAACCAGAGCACCCAGAGGAAACCCCACGGAAACATGGGGAGAACATGCAAACTCCACACAGAAAGGGCCAGAACAACCTAGATTCAAACCCAGAGCCGTCTTGCTGTGAGGCAGAAGTGCTAACCACTGAGCCACCGCCTAATTCTACACATCACACAAATGCTGCCACTGGGCTGAATGAAACTTCTTATGTAGCTTCCTAAAGGAGCCACCTTTGAACATGTCATCTATTGAAACCAATTTACTTACTATTGAGCTCCTGGTCTTGCTGTCAAAGAACTTGTCCCTGTCAGACAGATCAAATCTGGCAACAAAGAAGACAACAGGTCCAGTTTTAGTTGCAGATTCACAAAAGAGTGCAAACTGAGATACTGATATTAGAGAAGAGGATAGGTGGGATAATTAACAATTAAAATTTGCAAAGTTAAGCACTATCATGCAGGCTAATGTTGTTAATATAATGCTGTCCATCTAGCACACAGGGAGCTGAGATTAAAGACTTGTGGTAAAGGAACCGCCACAAATAGGATCAAAAGTACAATAACAATGAAGCCACAGTAAAATGGAAGCTTATGTAATTATGTTTAAGTACTGATTGAAGGCTGCAATTTATTTAATTTGAAGGGAGAGGCATGGTAAAGTGTTACAAATACTTGTTGGCTCAACCAGCCAAGCCTGTCTCCTGCTAATAATGTTTAGAAGCAGTTAATATGCAGAAGAGATTTGCATCATTGGTGACTTTTACTGCCATTCAGGACATATAGCATGCCTTATTTTTTTTTAAAAACTTGATTTAAAACTTGAGGCCCATTGAGGGAAAACCTTATTTTCAGTGAGGCAAGGTGAACAAAAATGTAAACAAAACAATTAGCAATAAATTCCATATTTTGTTTGTGTTCAGAGGCAGCTGGTGCGAGTGATTTGCTGTAGTGATTTGTATATTTTGCACGTAGACTAGCACAGTGTCACTGGAAGGGTAGTCTTGCATTGCCAGGCCATCCTCCACAGCGCTGCGGAGGAGGGTCTGGCTAGTCCACACAGCATTTCCGGGATGAGAGAAAAACGTGCTGTGGTTTATTGGCATTTCATTAAACTTGTCATGGGCGGCGCTAAGCACCAGACAGAGCCCCGGTGCCGCTGCAAATTAGTCCCGGGAAAGAACTTTTTTTGGTGGACTGTGTGTGAGTTCAAAAGTTGTTTTAGTTGTGCAAAAGAAAACTCAGATTGGACAGATAGTCTAGCTATCTGTCTGGATTTAACCCTGCAGAGATCTGAGGAGTCGTACAATAACATATACCTACTTGCTATAAAATAGCTAGTGTTTGGGGTTATTTTAAAATAAAATCTGCCTGCTTCTATGGGAATTTAACATAGGGGTGTGTATAGAAGAATATTTATTTAGTTATTTCCAATACATTAATTGATTCACAAAGAAAATTGGTGTCCTTAAAGATTCGCTTTTTCCTCACTTTTTAATTAAAGAATTAAGATCAATTTCCAAAAGATTATTTTTTTATTCCTCTTTTTAGTCAAATTAAGCATGGGTGCCTAGACTCATGAGCAGCACTGTATTTGCAGGCGTTAAAAACACCAGTCAGACGCAGTACATATGAATGCAATTCTTAGAAGGAAAGCACTTGGAAGTGTGTGCACTGAAACCATTTCATCCAAAGGACTGAGTGGGAAGCTCCTGTCAGTCATGCATGTGTTGCTTGTGGTGCTTGTTGGCCTTCACTGAAACAGTCCAGATGGTCCCTGTGCCTCCACTGACAGACAGCTTTAATCTGAAGTTAAATAATCCTCTATTTAGTCCTGGATTGACTCGAGCATTCCCTCAGAAAGTGACAGAATTGAGCTCAAGACTAGCCTATAATAGAAGTACTAAACACCATGTCAGATGGAGCCAGATTGATTTTAGATAGACTGTAATCTATATCTAGGCTTTATCTCAGGGAACTGGCCTGGAGTGCTTTCAAAATTGATGAAGATTAGGTGATGGAAAAGATGTGGAGGGAGATCTCCTGCTAGCTGTTAGTCAGAGCTGTAAATATAGCTGCACACTGCCCACTCTCTCCTCCATACATCCCAGCAGGCCGATGGTAATGCTAAGACATTCCTCCGCCTTGATCACGGCCTTTGAAAGTTGTTTTACTTGTTGGGACAGAACCGGATGAGTCTGTGAAGGCATGATGTCTGTCTGTAGTCAATCCTTTTACTAAATGCTTCATCTAGCCATTTTCATAATCCTCCAACACAGTGTTGGGAAAATATAAATTACTTTTGTGATTCCAGCTAGCTGTGTGTGTTTCCTTTGGGGAGAGAAAGCTGAGAGATAGGTGCTTCAACAGAATGCCGCAGGAGAGCGTCACGCTTCAGCCTTCCTGTCATGATGTTTTAGTCCATTCTACACCTCTGTGGTTCCCTCTCCGTGCTGTCTGTGTGGCTAAAACTGCTTGGCCTTTGTTTAGATAGGTGAAACTACATTAAACATGGAAGCATTGTACAAAAATAAAAATGATAAAGTTTAAGATTTTCAGATGTCAAATTTGCCGGCTATCTAACTTTCTTTTTTGCAAAAGAGTCTCACAATCACAGATATAACTTGCATCTATTAGTTGGAGATATATCTCACCCTGATCTCTTGCTTCAGGATTATTTTACTGCACTGTGAGATTATGATGGTAGTTTTGGGGGGGATTTTCTTACTTAAATGTGCTGAATTTTGAGTCATGTCACCTTGGCAGTGTTGTCACTAGCCACTGATCTTTAACTCCACCACTGACATTATTTTGGCTTTTTCCCTTAAAATCTCTCACTCTAAGCACACACAGTGCAACATCATTGGCCTATGATCTTTTACAAGAGTGTTAACATCCATGGAGAGACACTATCGCTGCATCGCACTTCCCCTAAATTGCATCCCCGGTTCCTTCATTCGCCTCCTTTCCTTGTGTCTAAGCCCTTCCCACCGATAAGGCATGGCAGAGCAGAGGAAATCATGGGAAGGAAACAAGGAAATGTGTTTCACAAGGATGAGACATCCTTGCATGAATTTGTCAGCTGTATGGGCGGAGTTAGCAACCCTTTAAGTTGCACAGTTTACGAAAAGGCTGTCCTAGTGTATCCTCGCTTATAGCTCCTCAGAGATCCCTCCTCCATCCACCCTCCTCTTAGCAGGAATAAGGGTTTTGAGACGGCTTTCACAATAAGAGGTGCATCTCATATCTCTTATTTAAGAGCTCCTCAGTCCTCAGCTGAACCGGAAGTTGTTCAGCATGCTAGCACTAGCATGTGCTACGGTTAGCCACCTCGTCTCGGCTAGTGACGTAGAAAGCCGTGCAGATTTTCAATGCTTTCAATTAGCTCACAAGGAGACTGAAGGCATAGGACTTTCAAAAACCGGATCTCACTCAAAACAGCAAATCCCAAAAAAAGATTTTTTTCATAATATGGGCACTTTAATGACGTACGAATGTTGATTACTGCAGCTTTATAGTATAGTCCACATTATTAAACTTAGCAGCATTTTACTGGGTACATAGCTAGGTCACAGCATCCAACATGAAACAGATAATAAACCCGATTATCACAGAATTAGCACTAGCATAGCTTTACATTTCCTACTTATTAAATGTTTACTGTATATTTCAGTTTTGAATACAAATGTAAAAACCAGTTTGCCGGTCAGGAAAGGTTTTTCAGGTAACATTAAAATACAACTTTTTACAAATGTAAAGTGTATCAAAATGTGGCAAAGTTGGATAGATACCCAGGTTATGCTTACTCTGATGACAAAAGTCCAATTTGGATAAAATAAGTGCCTTAATTGGGTTAGGGTCAAATTATCAATGTCCATGTAAACATTCCTTCTACAGATTCAGATAATGTATGTAAAATCTTGTTGGCTTGCATGTTATATGTGCATTACATGTCAAAGCAAAGGTGTAGAAAGCTACATAAGTGAGAAAAGTTGGAGTTTGACTGGCCAGTCTTCACAACTGAAAGCAGAAAGTCAGCAGAGACTTTACTCACAGATGCTGCTTCTCTCTGGAGAAAGGGTGAGAGAGGAATTTGACACTTTGTTGCCGGCTGGTGTCTACTTTTGGGTGGAGAGGAGCTGTGACTTTGCGAATGAAGAGCCGGATCTTCTCCACCAGATTACTGCCGTGTTTCACTTCGTAATTCTGAAGAGGAGGCAAAAGAAATGCATTTATGTATAAATTAATAATAATGTATACTTTGTTATCCCCGCAAAGGAAATTACAATGTTTTCACTATGTTGTTAGATTACACATTACACACAATGCCTGAACTACACATAGATGCACTGTTCCTATACATGCACTAATTTAGAGATGTCAGAGTGAGGGCTGCTGCTGTCGATGGACAGCCGCCCTGAGCAGTTGGAGGTTCGGTGCCTTGCTCAGGAGCACCTTGGCAGGAGGTGAACTGGCACCTCTCCAGCTACCAGTCCACCACTGTACTTTGATACATACGGGGAAATGAAACAGCCACACTCCGGTTCCCAACCCAACTCCCTACAGACTGAGCTACTGATCCTCTGCATCCTACATTTAAACAGGTGGTCTCATTGACATTGACATCTTCTTTTTAAGAGCTAAAGTGAAAATGTCCCGTGATCTGACATAACTACTGCATTTAGATGTGCTCCAAGAGCAAAGGTAATTCGTTAGTTTTTCTAGATCTATAAGGCTGAGAGCCCTGAAGGGTTTTGTATGTGGGCAGTAGGCAGGATCTGAATAGTGGAGTCTGCTTTGTTAGAAAAAAAAAAAGCTTTACTTTGAGAGTTATTTAAAAAGCATTGAAAGCATTAAGAGAGGATATATGTTTATGTACTGTATACAGTAAACAAAAGAGGACCCAAGCTAGACCTTTAGACACCTTCACTAACCTTTAAAGCACTTTACTTGGAACCAGTAGGCTTGCTTAAAATCTACCTGAAAATGGCTTTCAAAACATTTAATGTCTTGCCAATCTTGTCCTAAAAAAGGACAGTGTGCAAGGTCGAAATCCTGACTGCTGAGGTTGAATCATAATGTAGTCACACTTGTGTTTTGTGCCATTATCCAATACCTCTGATTTTGAAAATGATCTATAAGGTAGAATGCAGAGGTTTTTGCTGCACAGTCTCCGACAAAATTGTTCAGTATGGCACTTAATAAATGTCCGATGGTTATTCATGCATTATTCATTCCCATTGGATTTCTAACAAAATCTCATTACAAGGCTTGTAAGAGCTGAAACCACAAATTGGCCTCACTGTGGTGTTATAATGCTACATGATTGCAAAGACAGAGGAACAGGAAACACTCATATTCATACTTGTTCCCACTCAGCAATGCAGTGCTGAGAGCCAGTCCAATCAGCCTCAGGACAAGAAAAACAATGGTAAATATTCATTTGACAAATGGGATAATTTACTGGCAGGTGGAGTACCTTCTTTGTTGGCATCTTGAGCTTCATAAACTCAGCCTCCCGACACAGAACATTCCAAGGAGCATGGATCTTCATGAAGCCAATTCCAGGGATATTAGTCTGAAATACATACAAGGTTTGGATATTTAATTACTATTCTCTATGTACTCACTGCAGAAACAAGAGACAATTCATGACTTTTTCAAAAATGGTGATCTATAAACTTATTTGGTTGCCATAAGGGAGCAGCAGGCAGAACAGCATGTTGCTCTTCTATTAGATGCACTGTTTAGCAGAGTGTCAGGAAAATCTTCTGCATCCATTTCAGCACAAACACACATCTTTATTGCTGCATATAGGACTGTCTCTGTCTCTGCAGCCTCTGCTGTTATGTAAAACCACTCACACACTGCCAGACTCACTTCACACCCTCCAGCTTGGCACACTGACCTGTCTGGATACAGAAATATAAAACCAATTTAAGCTAGCTGACTAACTGTAAGCTATACATCACAGAGATTTATCAGATTTAATTCAAAATAATATATTAAAAAAAAATTCTGTATACTGATCCTAAGCAAGTATAGTTTCAGCACCGTGTCTGAAGAAAAAAAGAAAGCAAAACGACACCCAACCCTACTGGTAAATAACAGTTGGTATAGGATGCCATGTCATTTCTCCGACGGTCCATTGTTCCGACCCCTCAGTAACCTGAAATATTCCCTTTGGTCCTACAGCCCACTAGTCCGACGGCCCTTTTGATTTAAAAAAAATAAACCCTATGCTCCGACATCCCATTGTTCCGACCATTTGGCTAGGCTTTTGTGGATCACCTCCCATAATGTAAAATCTGAATTAACAATGTAAAATTACTTTTCTCTGGCGTATTAACACATATAAATGTCTAGCCTAACTCTAGCCTAATCCACACAACCTCTGCACCGGTTTGCGTGAAGTTCAGTGTCCCAAATTATCCCCTGAAGAAAAAAAAAATAATAATAAATCTCAACTCTATCTTAACTTTAACCACTCAAGGTCAAATGCCTACACCCAACCAATCGGCTATCCTAGCCTATATAAAAAGCCTATATGGTGGATGTCAGAACAGACAGGTTTTTTTTCCAAACAAAGTCACGTTGGACAAGTGGGTTGTAGGACCAAAGGGAATTCTTCAGGTTATTGAGAGGTTGGAACAATGGAGAGTCTGAGAAATGGGCAGTCCTAGGTATAAGTGCATGTCATCGCATTTTCAAAATTAAAATGTCTTCCTTCAATGATTAGTCATTAGTTTTTCTAGGTTTTACCAACCTGTTCTCACTCCCAACTTCAAGGCTAATACCGGTACCGATTATTAGTAGTTAATGAAACAGATTACCGATACAGATATACATGCATATACAGTGAAAATTAAAATCTTTAAGTCAAAATTAAGGTTTTGGAATGTTACAAACTCAAACACAAAAATTGTTTGAATGCTTAAAGTGCTTTGAGTCACGTGATTGGCTGGACCAAGATGGTGGCTTAAGGTGTAGCTCCTGGCCCAAATTTGTCAAATAATTGTTTTATATGGTTCCAACTTTGATATTTAACATTTTTGTGCTCATTAGAGTTACTTGAAGAAGAATGGCAAACAAGAACAAAGTTCAACGCGATGATACAGACGCCACTGCAGAGGCAGTACTGGAGAAAAAGAAAAGCTACCTCAAACCATGTTTTTCTCAGATTCAACAAGCTAACTGCTATCCATGATGAGAAAAACTTGAAAACCACCGTGGAAAGCAACGCAAGTATTCTTGACAGTCATGGCCACGCTTTTCAAGAGCTGGAGGTGAAGCTAGCGGGCATGGAGGACAGAAACCAGAGATGTAACATATGCATTGTTGGGCTGAAAGACGGACTAGAAGATGCTAATGTAAAGTATCTCTCACGCTTACTAACCTAAGTGGTTCCCGAATCTAGCAGATGTTCAGATAGAGATTATGAGAGCCCACCGAATTTACAGTGATAGCCCAAAGAAGAACACAACACAACAAGAAAAATGAGTCCTATCTCACTCAGTTTATTGCAGAATTCCAGATATTTGCAGAAATTAATGTTGGCTCTGTAGAAGACCCCAGTATAGTGTGGGATGCGATAAAAGGTTTTATTAGGAGCAATACCACACTTTTCTGATCTAATGCGTGCAGAGCTGAACTTCAGTTGTCCCTGAAGCTGCAAAACCTTGAAGCTGAGTTTACCAGACTAGACTCACTGTTACAAACTAATTTTACTGACCGGCTTGCTTTAGAACGATCATTAGTCAAGAAAGAAATAAACAGCATCCTGAAACAGAAATCTGAATTCTTCATCCATAGAGCAAGACAGCGCTACTTACTACTTACTTACTTTCAAGGTGCCAGACCTAGTCACCTTCTCGCTATGAGATTAAGATCCAGTGATTATTTTGCACACTTTCCCGCTATTAAATTTTCAGATAGCAATATTAGAACTAACCGTGTTGAAATAAATAAATCCTTTCAGACATTGTATTCCAATCTGTATGAATCTGAGGTTACGTTGGATAAATCTTACTGTGGCCGCTGGTTAAATCAGCTTGACTTGCCTCAGTTATTAGCAGAGGAATCAGCTAGCTTGGATAAATTAATTTCTATTGAAAAATTAAGACTGCCTGTGCAGGATATGCAAAAGGGAAATCACCAGGCTTTGATGGGATCCCCCTGAATTTTAGGCAACGTTTTGGGAAAGGCTGGCCCCATTCCTTCTTGACATGATTACCTTCTCTATTAAAAAGGGAGAATTCTCAACGGATGTTAACACAGCCTTGATTTCCTTACTCCTGATAAAGGATAAGGATCCTACAGAGTCGTCTAGCCATTGGCCTCTGAGCCTGTTTAATGCTGAAAAATCTTAGCAGAGCTCCTAGCCCACCGTTTGGGTCCCATATGTCAAAATTAGCGAACCCTGACCAAACAGGATTTATAAAAATGAGGTTAGCAGCACATATCGTTAGACGCCTTCTCCACATTGTTGATGCGGCAGAGGACAGTAAGACCCCAGTGTCACTTCTTTCTCTTGATGCAATGAAAGCCTTTGACAGACTTGAGTGGCCATTTTTATGGTCAGTCTTAGAGGTGATGGGCTTTGGTAAAACTTGCATTGGTATAATCAAAGCTTTGTATTCTAATCCCTCAGCTCGAGTCTTAAACAGATGCACTTCCTCCTCTTTATTTCCAGTCTCTACATCTTTGCACCAAGGTTGCCCCTTGAGTCCTGCACTATTTGTCCTCTCACTAGAACCGCTGGCTCAAGCCATTCGCTAATCAATTAAAGTGCCACCAATATGCATTCGTAGTATACAGCATCATCTGTCATTATTTGCGGACAATGTTCTGGTCTTTTTAGAAAACCCCTCTCAGTCTCTTCCTCACCTATCATTATGCAGGGGGTATGGAAGCTTATCAGGCTTTAAAATTAACTGTTCAAAATCTGCACAACTGCATTTAAATAATTCTGCCTGCAACTCAACCATCTCTGCCGACATCCCCATTGTTAAGCAGTTTAAATATTTTGGCATTGCTTAAACCAGATCATTAAACATAACTATTCTGTTACTCTGAACAGTGTTTTGAAGTATATGGAAAAATAATTAGGTCTCCCGATGTCGATTCAAGCTCATATCTCAGTGGTTAAAATAAATGTTTTACCCAGGGTCAATTTTGTGAGCTCTATGCTACCTCTCTCCCCACCTGCTGGATATTGGCATAAATTACAATCAGCAGTGTCCAAATTTATCTGGAAAGGCAAGCAGCCACAACTTAAAATGTCTACTTTACAGAGGAGGAGAGAGGATGGTGGTATTTCAGTTCCCAACTTCAAACATTATTTCTGGTCCTTTGTGTTAAGACCCCTTCTCACTTGGTTTAGTCCAGATGTATCGGTTTGTTGGTGTACCTTAGAAAGTGCTATAACAGTGCCTTGGTCACTCCATGACGTTCTCTTTGCCAATATTTCGAACAAAAAGTGTCAGCTACGCTTTGGCCCCATTATCTGTCATCACAAACTTGGAGATTAGCTGAAACACACTGCCATACAGCTTGTAACTGGCAAACATTTTCCCCATTATTCAATAATACAGCACTGCTGATTGGTGGGAGGCTGTTAACAGCTCCTCAGTGGGAACAAAGGGGAGTTCATTGTCTAAAAGACTTTTTTGGTGAGGTTGGCTTGTTACCTTTTTCTGACTTACAAAATGCATTCAGTCTACCATGTTCCTCCTTTTTCTTTTACCTGCAGTTAAGGTCAGCACTCAAGGCATACGGTGTCCCTTGGCAGAGGCCTTTGCCCATCCATCCTATTCGGAAGTTATTTACTGGGCAGCCTAAAAACTGCGGCATGGTATCCAGGCTTTATCAGTTCTTGGTGATATATGGCCACGTTGGCCTTCCTATTGAGAGGATCTGGGCACGCGATTGCCCAGGCCTCGCTCTCAACTGGCATAATGTATGGTCTAACATTCCAGAAGTATCCTGCAATCCAGACCATTAGCAGATTTACTATAATTTCATAGAAAGGACATATCTCACCCCCGTGAAAATGCACCACATGAAAATAATGAACAGCCCTTTATGCATTTTCTGCCCAATTAAAGCTCAAGGTATATATCTTCATATGTTCTGGAAGTGCTCTCCTGTTGGTCAGTTCTGGAACAATATTGCATCCAAAATGTTCACTTTGATTAATGTTACTGAGCCTGTTACTGTCAATGTTTTGATTATGAATGACTTGTCAGCCTTCCAGTTCTCTACAGCTCAAAAATGTGTTGTGTTTGCTGGACTTACAGCTACTAAGAGGATGATTACAACCCGTTGGAAGCCACCTCATGACTTATCTGTTCGTTCATGGATCCTTTTTTTTGGGTGTCACGTACAGTACATGGAACTTTCAACAGCCTGTGTGGGTGGAGCCCCAGGGAAGACTTTGGAGACTTGGCACAGCATTGCTGAGTCCTTGAAGGGAATGCTGTAGCCTTTTCTTTTGTCTGTGTGTGTGAGATTGGTCCCTTGTCTTGTGTCTGTCTATCTGTCTGTGTGTGTCTTTCTGTGTGTGTGTCTGTTTCTGCATGTTGTTTTATCTCCCTCCCTCCCATTTTTCCTCTCTGTGATTTTGTGCCCTGGGACGGATATGCCCCAGTGTGTTGTTTGTATCTGTTCGAGAATGTTATGTTTTTATGTTGTTTTTTTCTGAATATAAAAATAAAAATTTGATCACCAAAAAAAAAAGCTTGAAGTGCTCATACTAGGCTCATTTTCAGGTTAATAATTGTATAAGTTATATCAGAATAGGTTTACATGGTTTAAATAAAAACACCTATTTTTGTTGTACTGCACATTGCTGCAGCTCCTCTTTTCACCCTGTGTGTTGAGCTTTCGGTTTTAGCTACAGAGTGAGACATCTCACTTCTATTGCATCTTTGTTGGGACTACTAGCCAGTCAGAAGCATCACAGAAGTAAAGGCTGGACTAGAATAGAGCTGTTTGGAGCAGTTTGTGAACAGTGTTTTCTGTTGGAGATGGTAAGTTCCTTTGGGGGGGACTTTGGGCTTTTTCACTTTATAAACCTATAACTTGCACAAAAAAGATATATAACACAATAAAGGAAAAAGCCAAAAAACATAATATGAGTATTTTAAAGCAATGATTTCATAAATTAGAAACATTGATTTAATAAATTAGAATGTACAGTAAAAGATAGTCAGATGGTGTTGTGGGCGGGACATTAAGTCAGACTCAGTGAGTGAACATGCCAAGCTGTACTGATAGGCATAAGAAAATAATAATTGTACTCCATAGGCTTCCATAGTATTGTCTTCAAAGTTTGCCCACACCTTTTAAGTCATTTAGCGTGACACCATATGACATTGTTGCTAAAGTCATGTGATAGGTTTGCTCATTCAGTTTTTAATGATGATTCACTGTGTGTACAGTCAATATAACTCCATTTGACATTTCATCCATAAACAGACTAAGAAATGACAAAACGCTCTGGTTGTCTGTTCCAGTAATGAAAACAAATCTCCTTGTGTACCTGGGTCCACTCATGTAGCACATACACACTAGTGACACAACAGCTGAAATCAATGTAGCCTAACCAACATCCATGTTTAGATGAGATAATATGTAGAAAAATAAATGTCATAGTAATGCTCTGGAGTCCGTTCAAAGATGGATTGACTAAAAAAAATGATCTGAGTGTCAACACATCCAACTTAAACCCGTCAGTTCTCAAATCTAATCTAATTTTATTACTGTTAAATTGTTGTAAACATCAACTCAGGAGGTTATCACACAGATCAACTTAATTGCCTTAATTGTGCCTTTCATATGCAAATTGAAAGGCAACAAGATAACAGAATCTGCCTCATTCACTTTTATTTGAATGCCAATAAAACAGACATTTAATATGCACTGGAAATCCATTGCAAATTTGATTAGTTTTTTCACATTTGCACTCAATATGTGCAACTGTGTCCCAGTGTTTGCAGCAAATTGAACATAGCGTGCCAAACCGGGAGATTGCAACTCCGGCCCATCACATGAAGCCCATTGGCCCAATTTAAATCAGTTCTGTCTGATAACATTTGGAAAGTCTCTTTGCCTCTGAAAAATAGCCTCAGGAAGGAACTTCTTTTGGTGGAACGTGTCTGTTCAAATGTTGTTTGAGTCGTGCAACAAAAAACTCAGATTGGACAGATAGTCTAGCTAGCTATCTGGATTTACCCTGCAGAGACATGAATAGTACTACCATAATATATAGCTACTTGCTATAAAATAGCTGGTGTCTTCTTTTATTTAGGAGCTCATGCTTCAGGTACATTTAGGATCAACATCAGACAACAGTGTCAACCATTGACCAAGCATTGAATTTACTATCTTGAAGTTCATACCTATGAGGTCTGACTCAATATGTCTGTCCACTTTGATGTGTGTACAAATAAACTATCCCATTAAAAGATGACAGATTATTATGGAAAACCAATAGCCTTATCTGACGTGCATGATGCATTTTTAAACATCACCGGTGTTTAGAACGCCAACACAAAGAAAGTGGACGCTGACGGACATCCAGCTGAAAATGAGGGACATCAGGCGGATCCGGAGCAATCCTGTAAATTATTTGTCGTTGATATAGACTAGTGGAGCATTAAGCCAGGAGTATTAGGCTCTGCCGGTGGAGGTCTCTATTGTGCCTGCTCTAGGGGGCCACACGGTGCGAAAGCAGCGCCGATTATATGATCTGGGAATTTTTTGGCTCCGTGATGGATTCATGTTCCACTGTGCAACTCCCATAGGAAGGTACAGGGCTCCTGCTTGAGTGCAGTATACATTCTGATACATCCATGGTCTAATCAGGTCAGGTCCTGTTCTGTTGCTAGGCACCTGGGTCAGAGTGTCTGAATATTTAATAGCTAAATCTATGTGTGCAAACGTTCTATCAGGTGCGTCATAATCATCACAGGAGAAAAATGTGTTGTTGTTTTTTTTAAATCAGTGTTCTGTCTCTGTTTGGGTCAGGGCACAGTTGGAATTGGGTCAAATTTAATTTTAGATTTTTGAAGAAAAGGAAAACCCTGCGGCAAGAGCATTGTGCGGGAATTTCCCTTTTGTCATGTCTTTGATACCAGCAAAGAGGAAGTATTTGTATGTGTGAATTTTTTCTTTAAAAAAGAAACTTCCCTGTTTGAAAATGAATCATGCATGTCAGATTTGGCCATTGGTTTTGCATAATATTCTGTCATCTTTTGAGTGATGAAATTATTGTTTCTATTTCACTCATAGTTCAAAATAGTACAAATGTACACGCATTAAAATGGACAGACATATTAAGTCAGACCTCAGCTATGAAGTATAAGATAGTGATAGGTTGGAATTTATGCATGTAAGTGTTCAAATGTATCTAACTATTCTCAGGGAGCTTCAATGGCAGGGTCAGCGTGAAGGGGACACTAGTTTGCAAGAATAGATCGGAATGTGCAAAACTATTAGAAGTGTCTCACAAATAAGGAGTCGTTTTGAAGGTAACGCTGTCTCACAGAAAAAGATCAACTGACATGTGCAGGACAAGAAGAATATAACAACTTAGTTATTCTGATGGTCACTCTTGTATAGACATCCATGTGTGTACAGAGGCGTTGACACGGATTGTTGTCCATACAGTACCTACCATCACAGTCTGAAGGATTAGGGAATTTGTCCATCGCATTAAAGAATCTCAAGGAGATTCAAGAAGGCTTTGCTAGAACAAATAAAGAGGCACACATTACAGGAGGAAAGTATGCAGAGACAGGAAGAGGACTTGGATGGATGACAAAGATTAGGAACATTAGAAACATTAGGAATTCCATTGTTGCATGCACTGTAACAAATTTAACGTAAAATGTATAGTAACTTACTGTCAACAATTGTCCAGCAAGTTACTGTGAATTCTTTTAACAGTAAAAGGTACCATACTTCCATTTACAGTATTTTATGTATTCACTGTAAAATAAAAAATACAGTAGTTTACTATTTACAGTACTATAGTGTCTATATTGTGATTTTTTTTACAGCAATGCTTTGACTACTGTGATTTCAACTATAATCCTTAGACTACTGTGATTTTGTTATGTTGACAAGGTTGTAATGTAACTACAGCTTTCTACTGTAAAATCATATACAGTAGTGTTACTGTATGGGAATGACTGGAGATTTCACAGCCATTATTTACAGTGTGGGTCATAGGAATTATTGCCCCAGTTTTACTTATCTTTTCGGTTGTCATCTTTGTGCTAGGATGTTGTTTTCCTATCTTGAAGAGCTTAATATTAAAATCAGTTACTAATATCTCGAATGTACAGAATCTGGTTAATTGTGTGCATGTACACGCAGTTAATTGACGAAAACATAGGGCTGCGTCATCGTTGCTGTCTGATAACATCAAGTGATGATGAGGGTCCAATGGGAGGAGTGGATTAAAATGTGCATGAGAAATTCAATGTAACAAGGGTTAAGATCATGTAAGAAGTGATCGCCCCAAAAGATTTGGCTGGCAGCACTCTGACGAGGGGATCGCAGAGGAATTTTCCCTGGCAAAGTAACAGCCAACCATGTTTTCCCCTCTGCCATGATTAGCATTGTTAGTGTTTATGTACTCTGTAACTGAAATATTTTGTATATTCATTCTTCACCATGTATTTCATATGTTTAGAGTGGTTCCTATCACAGTACATTGCATGTTAGACTGTACCTCAGCTATGATAAAAAAAAGGAGATTGATTGGTTGGTATTTATGCATGTAAGTGTTCAAATGTATTTAGCTATTCTCAGGGAGCTTCCATGGCAGGGTCAGCGTGAAGGGGACACTAGTTGGCAGGAATAGATCGGAATGTGTAAAACTATTAGAAGTGTCTCACAAATAAGAAGTCGTTTTGAAGGTAACTCTGTCTCACAGAAAAAGATCAACTGACATGTGCAGGACAAGAAGAATATAAAAACGCAGTCATTCTGATGGTCATTGGTCACTCTTGTATAGACGTCTGTGTGTGTACAGAGGCGGCTCTCTTTGTTATGAATGCTTGTTCACTGTTTGAATGAAGCTGCAAATGATGTGAAATCGTTGGACTCGTCATCTTTGAAGGCTCCACCATCATTTCCTAATCTCAATCCCGATATCAGATAGTAAATTCAATGCTTGGTCAATGGTTGACACTGTAATCTGACGTTGAAACATGAGCTCATAAATAAAAGAAAACAAGAGCTATTTTACAGCAAGTAGCCCCTCTTCTGTGGTGTGAGACAAGCAGGAAAACTCATTATACTGATAAGAGCTGAGTGATATATTAATCTGTTTAAGGTAATAGGAGTTGAACTCAAAAGTTAACAAGACAGGGGACAAAGATGAATGGAAATCGGATTCAAATTTCTCACAAATTCAAATTCCCAGGACATCCACTTGTTCCTGTCATGTTCTCCACTATCAGTCACATGAATGTGCCTTGCGAGCTACTGGCCATTATACCGGCTTTCTCTTAACCATTCTTTCCCTTTCTGTATCTTAACTATGAGCATAAATACCACAAAATAACTTTCAAAATGTAAAGAATACAAATAATTGCTTGCTAAATCGCTCCATAAACAGAGGAGCATAGCTTAGCAACCAGAACTAGGTACAGGGGGTCAGTCATCTTTTGTGTTATCTACCCAAAGTGGTGTGCATGGGGCTGTGTTAAGAGTGGTACTCAACATTTAGAGAGTGTGTAGAGTGGTCTGTCTTTATTAAGTAAAAAGGTCAACATTTCATCCAAAAACACACAAAACTCTAACATAAGCGGCAAATATTAGCATGTCTGGCTAACTAGCTTACCACCTACAGTTGTAACCGAGCACATTGCTTCCCAGGACAATGAACACTGTATTAACCAATCATATTTGTTTGTAATAATACAAATGTACAATAAAAAGCCTCATTTATAATTTGCACATCCACTGTGTGGTATCTTTGTATGGTTTGTTAAAGCCCGTCCTGGATGCAATCAGAGGTTAGCCTACCGTTAGCTGCTCTGTCCTGCTATTGGAATTGGAAATGGGGAAGTTTCCACTCTTGCAACTCCAACCAAACACGTTAACCGAGATAGCTTTATTTGCCAAACACATGGGGTAGTTTTAATCCTAAAAGCTTTTTCTCTTGTGATGTTATAAGTGAAAATGTAGCGGTTAAAAATACAAACAAGTATGTAATTTAAGCAGCTTAAGGGCCAGCAGATCAGACTGTGTGAAAGTCTTAATATAACTGTGTGAAGAGAGGCGGCAGCTCAGTGAACCTCCCTTGAATAAATAAAGGTTAAATAAATAAATAAATAAATAAATAAATAAAATACCTGCACCAGGCGCTTCACGCCCTTAAAATAGGGCCCAAAGAGTTTAATGTTACCCCATTTCCGGACATTTCAGGCATGTTTTTCACTCACAACAGATCAAACGTTCTCATTTTAATCTATGCAACTCTCTCAGGCCCCCAGGACATGTGCTAGACTTTGAATCAAAATTATTTCAAACAGAATTGAAACCCCCGGCCCGTTATGCAATGCCTACTGGCACAAAAATACTTTTTCCCATAGCTTTACACGGTGAGGGCGCCTGGGTAGCTCAACTGGTAGAGTGTGCCCAAATGCCCAAAAAATTCTCAAAAAAAAAGACTTACATGGTACTTTGTTTTAGCGTAACAACCGCTGAAAAAGAGTGTCACTGTCTAAAATTGACCCATTTGTCCAATATCATTTGGATAGTCTGGAGGTACCACACGATTAAATAATTGAATTCCCGTTAAAGTAGCGTACCGGAAGTAGCCAATAGTAGACAACTCTGGTCAGATCACCATACCTATCCGCCCTACTGATCTAGACTGATAGCACCAGAATAGACAACGGCTTCAGTGACGCATGACCGCTGTCGGCACGCACACGTCTACGGCGCTTTACAATGAAATACTAGGAACTACTTGGGCTACACTGAAAAACAAGAACAATTTTGCTACTTCATTTTATGTCTTAGACATGGATTATCACGTGGTGAGGACTGTCTCAAAGGCTGACTTGCAGCTTTAGCGCCAGTCTTTAAGCAAATTTCTGGTAATACATTTGCCACTGTTATCATATTAAGCTGCATAGCTGCATTGCTACAAACAAAAGCTTGGAGTAGGAGTAGCAACAATACCTCAGAGGTAAATCATCCAAATACCACATCACATTCAGCTCTCACCCTTTCGTCCATTTCCAGCTCCAGCCCCGTCTCCAGGATGTTTTCCTCAAACTCCTCCCGCCTAAAACGCTTGTCATCCTCATGATAGTCAGTCCGTTGCTCCTGGGCGGCGATCTCTGGGTCCTCCTTTGGGTGCGCGTCGCCGCGTCGGCTTCTAATGTTCAGGCTGCGCCAAAACCGTTGGATGAAGTTGTTGTCCCCAAACCTGGAGGACTGGCGCCGGATGCTGTTGGGCTTCTGGATCTGGTATGTGAGCACGTAGTCCACCCGCCGCTGCCCATCAGAGAAGTAAGGGCCTTGCCGTGGATACAGAGGTGAGCCATCATCCGCATAACGATTTTTCATTGGCTAGAAGCAGGAAACAAAAGGGACAAAATATCATAGATTACCGTATATGTACACAAACATTCTCATACTTCTTAAAAATAAGCAAGGGTGGAAGAAGTACTCAGATTATTTACTCAAGTAAAAAAAGTAATACCACAGCATAAAAATTGAATTAAATTGAATTAAAAAGTCCTGCATTCAAACCTTTACTCAAGTACAAAGAGTATCAGCATCAAAACATACTTAAAGTACCAAAAGTAAAAGTACTCATTATGCAGGAGGGCGCATTTCCACATCATTTATTATTGGACCATAATCAATCATTTGATAGATTAATGTACAGTATGTATGCTTTTAATGTTGCAGCTGGTACAGTAGGGCTAATTATAATAATATATCATCGCTCATTTGTTGATATTTTCTATTCGATTTATCAAATAAATACTAAATACTACAAACACAACAATCTCTGCAGTACTTTTACGTGTGTGGTGGGATGTTAGCCTAGGACCCATTGATTTGCTCTGGCAGATACAAACTCAAATTTACAATTTGGTGAGATGAGATGACTCACTTTTTTTCAGATTTTGCAGATAGGGACCTGCCTGTCACATGCCAGACAGACAGACAGACAGACAGATAGACAGATAGACAGACAGACAGATAGACAGATAGATGTGACAGTAATGTGATATTTGCTTGTCATTCTCTGCAGTATATTTACTTTCTGGTTCACTTATGCACTCCTGGGCACCATACACTCTCACACTGCAACGTAACACCATTTACTGTCCCCAGAGATATTCAGTGGAGAAGGCCAGTAGAGATAAGACAGTGCCCATAATACACAACATACAACAAACATGTGTTTCGCCAGCTGAACCATGTAGTTGGCTATTTCATGAAATATTCAACTTACTTAGCCAGAAGAGGCTTCAAAGTGATACGCATCTTATGCTGTCTATTTATGTTTTGCAATCCCCATATGCATTACATGAAATGTCTTGTTGTGCTCAAATCGCTGGGGACTATAAAGCCCTATACTGTATATGTTAGTATCTCTGCACAAAAATCACCTCATACTTTATGTCTTTTGACTAAGAAAAAACATACTGTAAGCCAGGTGGTTGAAGAGTTAATTTTTAGTATACCCACATGTCCTTGACCTGCTGTGTGTGCAACACTGACATATCTTAATCCTCTGTGCCATGGAGCGCCACTGCTGTCCTTAAACTATTAGGAACACATCAATGAGGCCTTAATTACAATGAACTAGGGGTGTTTAAATTAATTATTGGATCAATGCAACGCGATACGGATGTGGACGATTAGGCCATGATCGATTATTGCCTACTAATGTTACTTGTTGATTTTCCGCTTGCAGCTTTTTTTTGTGTTTGCCTTTTGTCTGTTGTCAGCTACAAGCTACATTCAGGATGTGTCTTTTCTAAGAGCAGATAGAATAAAAAGGGGAGTTCATATATATCTGACTGCTTGATTTTGTCAATGAAAACCATGTGTAGCAATGTTTAATACTTTTAAGGAGGGGATGCATTGGGATGCATTGTGATATATCAATTCAAATCGTTGACAACATAGATATTTTTCTCTTTGATAATCGAATTGAATAGTGAGACCAGTGAAGATTCACACCCCTACAATGAACAAAGACATTAGTTTGTTTTGACTCAATCCCACGTACGCTGTCCAAATGTGTATTCATCTGCCGCTGAAAATAGTTCCCTATAGATGAACTCATGCAAATTACAAAACAACCAGCAATTGAAACACAAATCAAAATGCAGGGAATAGTGCTTGATTGGGCAAACCCAGAAAAAGTACAACCATACAGGCCTTAATTAACCTGGAACCAACAAGGGAAAAGAAAGCCAAGGAAACAAGATCTTCCCATTGTATGTATAGAGCTGTCTCCATTTCCTCCCATTGTACAAAAGTAAAGCCAAAATATACCATGTACAGGCGCTGCCATCTTGTCATTTTGGAGCCAGAGTAATTGTGATCAGGCGGTGGAGCCAGGGTAACAAAGTATCGCCCCTACACCTGCCAGACCAATCACGAGTCTCCATCCCAGCTGTCAATCATGACCTCTTTAAAGCATCAAATGAAACTAATAAAAACCAAACTTATCAGAAAAATGAACACTTGAACAAAACATCAGCGTGATAAGACCTACCTAAAATGACATCTTTGGGATCATTTTGTTGCATTTTTATTTTCCCGACTGATTTTCTGATCTGATCTCATGTATTTCTAAAGAAAAAAGAAAAAACTCTGTATGACCTTCTCCAGTCATATCCGTCTGATTAGAACTGAAGTGTAGTAGCCTGCATGATGAACTCAACTCCAGGGTATTTGTACTTGCAACACTGTGTGTGTGTGTGTGTGTGTGTGTGTGTGTGTGTGTGTGTGTGTGTGTGTGTGTGTGTGTGTGTGTGTGTGTGTGTGTGTGTGTGTGTGTGTGTGTTTGTTTCTGCAGGCCATCTGACAGCATCACAACGCACACATCAGTCAAATACACTCAGATCCTGAGCTCCTTCCACTGACCCCCGGCAAGTTGACATAAGTACAAAAGGCTAGTTGTTTATCACACTGTATAAACTAACAGACAAATCTTTGTTTTGATTACATTATATGATAATGTATGATGCCTGGGTGGAAATTGTGTCAATGTGGATGGAAAAATAGAACATAGACCTTAAAATAGAGTGTAAACAACTGCGGTCTTGTACAAACAAAAAATGTGCTACAGATCGTCTTCCATATAATTTTGTGTTTAAACAAAAATAGTTTCCAGCCATGCTAGCAGCTCCATTGTAAAGTAACTCAAATTAAAAGATTGAGGTCTAAAGTTCGTTTAAGCAGTTATAAGAAAGTAAATATAGAAATAGAGATGATGTTTTGGAGGCCTTTTGGCGTTCTTTGTCTTAGTTTAGCATGTTAGCATGCTAAGATTTGCTAGTTAGCACTCAAACAAAATTTTAATTTGGTCATGAATCAAAGTATTGGACAAAATGTTTTTTTTTTTACTGATGATGGCTTCAAAGTTCATCTTTTAAAAAGGCAACAGTGGTGCAAAACCAATAGGGGACCAAAGCTCATTGTCACACCTAATCATCTGGAGACTTTCCTCTACATTGCTGTGGGGGAAGGTCTGACACACAGCATTCTGGGATGGGAGAAAAACATGTGTGTGTGTGTGTGTGTGTGTGTGTGTGTGTGTGTGTGTGTGTGTGTCATAACAAGTATCATGTGTTGCTGGTGCCTGTGAATGTATGTGTATAGTATAAATGACTGTATATACTGTAGGCCCCTGCCTTATCCACACACACACACACACACACACACACACACACACACACACACACACACACACACACACACACACACACCTTCAGTTCTCTCTCAACAGGAAGTAGTCATAGCTGCGAGGGTCAGAGGTGGCTTCTCAGAGGGCACATGAGGATGTGGTGGTGTATGCATCACTCACCAATAGGAACTCTTTTCTCACTAAGCCATCGGGAAATGAGGTTCTCCTCTCCTCTGGGCTTCCACCTGCACACAGCCACCCACACAAACACACATTTCTGAGCCATAAGAAGCTCAAGGCTGAGACAACCCAGCAGGTTTTTTAAGTCAATAATATTCTTCACAGCAGCAGTAAGCTGTATGTAGCAGCTGGAACACATTTTTGTACGTTGAAGGCTTCAAATCACAATTTTATCAGCAGTAACCTGAAGGGCCACAGCGCCAATATTAAATCTGGCATACTTCTCCCAAGCCCAGATAGACAGGAGGACACAGGTAACTTAAAGGGTCAGTTCACACAAATCACAAAAATAACACTTTTTCTCGCTTACTGTACCTTTAGAAAGTTTTGGGTTAAGTTGTCCTTGTTTCAAGATATCTGTACACTACAATACATTGGGGGTGGATGGAATTTCATTTGTGGAGCTCACAACATTTTAAAAATAATAATTTAAAAAAATGGAACAGCTACAGTACATGTCTGCCTGTAAACAACTTGTATCTCTAGATCATTCTCATAGTGACTGTTTAAGTAGAAAGTATTTCCAAAGCTAAATACAACAAGAAGAAGTGAGAACCCAACCCTTTAAAATACTTCTTCCCACTAGAGGAAAAGAGGAAGCAGCATTCATTATGGATTACATTTGGGACCAAAACTTCCCTAAGCCTTATTCCAACCACATAATTAATGCCTTGCACCAGTGACCACATATTACAATAAATTGTGCTGCTTTCCTGTTTGGAATTACTATTTAGTCCCACTTATAAAATATGTTGTCTGTCATCCCAATTTTATGGTTTATTATTCTTTTTTTTAACAGTTTGTTATGGTTACAGCTGATTGATCTGAATTATTGTAATTTCCCAAGACACCAATTTATGTATTGTCATGCTTATATTTATGTTTTCTTTATAATCAGTGAAGATCTTTTGTAAATGTTGCGCATGTGTGGTCAAGTTGGTAAAGATATCTCTTGATTTGCATGGGTTGTGTACATTTGCATGTGTTTTCTTAGTTTGCAGTGTGTTGATGTTTTTATACTGATCCTGTTTTTCTTTGTTTTTACTTGTAAAGTGCCTTTGAGTACCTTATTTACTTATTTCTTAATATACGTATTTTGGTTTTGTTTTGTTTTTTTTGCATTTTAGGCCTTTTTTTGACAGTCCTGCTTAGATTTGAAAAAGGGAGAGAGAGGGGGAATGACAGGCAGCAAAGGGCTGCAAGTCACAGTTGAACCCGTGGCCGTTGGACCAAGGACTGGGCGTCTTTATATTATTATTATTATTATTATTATTATTATTATTATTATTATTATTATGTTGAGCAAGGGCCTGCGCTTTTTTCTTCCTGAATGAATCTCTAAATAAATCTCTCCCACCTGCTGCTTGTGCCGGGTTAAATCAGCGTCACACACCACGCCTCATGTGTCATACAGTGGCATGGAGAACTTTCCATGAGATCATCTCTCAATGCAAATCAAACCAGTTATTAAGCTAACTGAAATAAAACCATGCCTACCTCTATGTATGGTGAAGGGCATGTGATGATAATTCCAGAGGCTTTATCAGGATGCATAGTATCCTAGATCCATGAAATAATAATACAACTCTGCCTGCCTCTGTGGGAAGTTAACACACATTACACACAGGCCTGAATTACACACATGCTCAGGACCTAAACATGCACTAATGGGGAGATGTCAGAGCGGGGGTGCTGCCCATGGAAAGGCACCCCGAGCAGTTGGGGGTTCGGTGCCTTGCTCAAGAGCACCTTGGCAGTGCCCGGGAGGTGAACTGGCAGCGATGTCCCCAGCGATCAGTCCACCACCATACTTTTGTCCGTATAAAACTTGAACAAGCGACCCTGCGGTTCCCAACACAACGCCCTACTTATTTATTTATAATAGTATGGTCGTCATACTCAACTTGTACTGTGAGGTTTAATGAACACTGTCTACTTTAGTTTCATTTCCTAGACCCTTGCTCTCCAGTATTAATGATCTCTCTCGTGTTGGTTGTAATGACTGATTAAAGAAAGGTGCTGAGCTGGAGGAATAGCCTTCAGCTCAAGAGGCACTTTAAATGCTGCTCTCTTCACAGTCTATCCACAGCTGGTCAAGCTCAGTAGAAAAAGAGCTCCTTTTCATTTTAATATTTTGTAAAACAAATCACTTCCTGTTCCCCCTGACGCTGGCTGATTATAAAAGCACATGCAAAAGCTTTCGAGTTGGCCGGATCATTGCTGTGTTACCCAGAGCATTTATACAAATGTCACTATGTAACGCCTTCCTGGTAAAATATATAATTCTGTCTCTCCTCTCATTGAGTACATTTACATCCCCATCAATATTCTTTGGACATGTATACAACGCATTGGGAATATGTGTCTCAATCTGGGTTTCCACCGCAGTTTGTGACACTTAGCGGCCTGTTAACGGCTTGTGGTCAACTCTGTGCGTTACTATGTTTGCTGTACACACACACACAAACCAACCAACAGTTTGCAGGGCTGCGATAGAGATGCATGACCAAAAGAAAAGAAGGAGAGCTACTTTTGGACGTTATGAAAGACCTGGATATCTACAGGTTTTTAAAAAAAGGAAGGAATGAAAGAGGGATGCTATGTGCATTCGGTCCAAAATGTCCAGCACAGCTGGCAAACTGAAAAAAAAAAAATCTATTTTGCACGGAATATTAGTGAACCATTCACTTTCATTAGTCATGTAGACAGCTGAGTTGGAATATCGTCTTTGTCTGAATAAACTGTAATATTATATGCAGGTATACATAGTCATTAGCTGCGTTCTAAACTGTCACGGAAATAGTGCACTATATGGTGTGTTTGCCATTTTGTAGTGGTGTGCACTGCTATTTTGAGTGTACAGACGATGTACCCTACATTTTACTCCCATATACCACAATGCAACGCGGTCGTGTTTTCCCAGAGGAGAAGAAGAAGCAGAAGTCACCGCCAAAACTGAAAAGGAAAAATGACGCAGATTTTTGTTTCTAAACAGTGTAAATGTAACATGCACTATTTAAAGTGCCCATATTACGAATATTATTTTGTGTCTATGGTGCTTCCACGTGCATACAAACTTGGAAAAAAAACTATCCATGCTATTTTGAGTGAGATCCGGTTTCTGAATGTCCTCTTCCTTCAGTTTTCGGGTGAACTGTTCAAAATCTGCACGTCTTTCTACGTCACTAGCCGAGACGAGGTGGCTAACCGTAGCATGCTAGCTCATTCTCAATGGCAAAACACTGCTACAACACACACTAGTTGACCATAATCTCCCGTTTCTGCAGGTATTCCACAAGTGCCCCTCGTCTAGAAGAAGTCTCCCACCTAATCCTGCCTTGGACTGACCAAAGTTGGAGAAAGAGTTATCTAGCTGATGGGATCTTACTGAGCTACTGAGCATGTGCGACTCCCAACAAAGAGAGTAAAGAAGTGAGATGTCTCCCTCTGTAGCTAAAATGGAGACCTAAACACACAGGGTGAAAATAGGATCTGCAGCAATGTGAGGTACAACAAAAATACGGTGTTTTTTGAAAATGAAACCATGTAAACCTATTCTGGTACAACCTCAAAATACAATTATGAAACTGAAAATGAGCATAATATGGGCTCTTTAATAAACACTATATACGGAATAGTGAGTGAGTGAGTGCAAGATCGGTTTCGAACACAGCTATTTTCACTCTCTCCTGTCCTCCAGTAACCCCCACTCCTGCTTATTCTCCCACCTGACCAGCTCCACCCATTCAATCACCTGCTTCCCATTTCACTTGCTCTTTGCCAGATTGTCTTTTGCATTGCATTTGCATTTCAGTGTTGTTCCTCGTTATCCTCACCCTGTTTACTGCACCCAGTTTTGACTTCTCAGTTTCTGGCCTGGTTAGTTTGCCTCTCTCTCTCTCTCTCTCCCTCTCTCCCTCCGTTATTGACACCTATTTGTTTGGAATCAATCTTTTCTATTTTTGAACTTACCTTTGTGTGCTTTGAGTCATGCTTGTGTGTTCCTGGCTTTTCAGGTGCACATGCAGAACTCAACTGTGCACAATATACCTGAGCCACAGAGCATCACTGAGAATGGAATTTCTAAAAACACCATGTTGTCACTCCTAGATCACAGGTGAGGGTACGAGAAGATGGATTTGTCCATACTCCATCAATAAACCTGTCCTGTGTTCAAGTATGATTTTATGTCTCTAGAAATTGAGAGGGTCTAAGTTGCTACACGATAAGGGAATGTAGTGTTCGGAATCCGGATCCCTTCGAAGGTACTGCAGGTGGAAACAGGTTCACACACCGTAGCCTATTTTCCAGAGAGAGATAGGCTGAACTTGCAGAACAACAGGATTAGGGAGAGCATGCACGTATGTTATGGCGCCATTAATATCTTTGCATGACCCAAACATGACAGCTTCAGCAGATGTACAGGTAAAAGCCAGTAAATTAGAATATTTTGAAAAACTTGATTTATTTCAGTAATTGCATTCAAAAGGTGTAACTTGTACATTATATTTATTCATTGCACACAGACTGATGCATTCAAATGTTTATTTCATTTAATTTTGATGATTTGAAGTGGCAACAAATGAAAATCCAAAATTCCATGTGTCACAAAATTAGAATATTGTGTAAGGGTTAAATTTTGAAGACACCTGGTGCCACAAAGTAATCAGCTGATTAACTCAAAACACCTGCAAAGGGCTTTAAATGGTCTCTCAGTCCAGTTCTGAAGCCTACACAAACATGGGGAAGACTTCAGATTTGACAGCTGTCCAAAAGGCGACCATCGACACATTGCACAAGGAGGGAAAGACACAAAAGGTTATTGCTGAAGAGGCTGGCTGTTCTCAGAGCTCTGTGTCCAAACACATTAATAGAGAGGCAAAGGGAAGGAAAAACTGTGGTCAGAAAAAGTGTACAAGCGATAGGGATCACCGCGCCTAGTCAAGATTGTGAAAAACCCATTCAAAAATGTGGGGAGATTCACAAGGAGTGGACAGCTGCTGGAGTCAGTGCTTCAAGATCCACCACCAAGAGACGCTTGAAAGACATGGGTTTCAACTGCCGCATACCTCGTGTCAAGCCACTGTTGACCAAGAAACGAAAAGCGAAAAGCGTCTCACCTGGTGAGTCCAAAGTCATGTTTTCTGACGAAAGCAAATTTTGCATTTCCTTTGGAAATCGAGGTCCCAGAGTCTGGAGGAAGACAGGAGAGGCACAGGATCCACGTTGCCTGAAGTCTAGTGTAAAGTTTCCACCATCAGTGATGGTTTGGGGTGCCATGTCATCTGCTGGTGTCGGTCCACTCTGTTTCCTGAGATCCAGGGTCAACGCAGCCGTCTACCAGCAAGTTTTAGAGCACTTCATGCTTCCTGCTGCTGACCTGCTCTATGGAGATGGAGATTTCAGGTTCCAACAGGACTTGGCGCCTGCACACAGCGCAAAATCTACCCGTGCCTGGTTTACGGACCATGGTATTTCTGTTCTAAATTGGCCAGCCAACTCCCTGACCTTAGCCCCATAGAAAATCTGTGGGGTATTGTGAAAAGGAAGATGCAGAATGCCAGACCCAAAAACGCAGAAGAGTTGAAGGCCACTATCAGAGCAACCTGGGCTCTCATAACACCTGAGCAGTGCCAGAAACTCATCGACTCCATGCCACGCCGCATTAATGCAGTAATTGAGGCAAAAGGAGCTCCAACCAAGTATTGAGTATTGTACATGCTCATATTTTTCATTTTCATACTTTTCAGTTGGCCAACATTTCTAAAAACTCCCTTTTTTGTATTAGCCTTAAGTAATATTCTAATTTTGTGACACACGGAATTTTGGATTTTCATTTGTTGCCACTTCAAATCATCAAAATTAAATGAAATAAACATTTGAATGCATCAGTCTGTGTGCAATGAATAAATATAATGTACAAGTTACACCTTTTGAATGCAATTACTGAAATAAATCAAGTTTTTCAAAATATTCTAATTTACTGGCTTTTACCTGTATTTTGTATTCCCGTAATTAAGAATCATACAAGAACATTTAATGCATCAATATGCAAAAAATATCTTTAAAGCGAATGTGAGTTTCAATATGTAGTGTCAAACTGTGGAATTCCTTGGATATTTATTTAAAAAAAGGGAATAATCAATATATTTCAGTTCAAGAAAATGTATATGAAAAAGAAAAATTTGACATTTGAAGTTGCCAGATTATTATTTTTTTAAATTGGTCCATGGTGAGTTACTCTATAAGGCATTTGACCTTTTTTTAAACTTGATTTTCTCTCTAAAATTGACCATTAACTGTCTGACAATTTTATCTGTCTCTGCATGTTTTCTCATATGAACAAGGGGCTGGTAAAATAAGATTATTTTATTATTATTTTATTTTTTGTAATGTAATATAGCAAATAATTTATGGTTGGATTAAAAAATGTGTCTGTTTCCATGACCAGAATTAAAAAAGGTAAGTGTAAAGATGGCTTTTTGGAACTAGACAGACCCTTCAGAATTGGAATGGCACTACACAATAATACGGTTGGGGTTAAATGTATGGTTACATAATTTAATAATAATAATAATAATAATAATAATAATAATAATAATAATAATAATAATAATAGATACTGTTTATTGATCCCCAGTGGGGAAATTACAATTTACACTCTGTTTTTGTTAGAAATCACTACACACAGGCTTGAAATGCACACACATGCTCAGGACCTATTCATGCACTAATGGAGAGATGTCAAAGGGAGTCCATTGCTGGACCAGCGCGGTGCCTTGCTCAAGAGCACCTGGCAGTGCCCAGGAGGTGAACTGGCATCTCTCCAGCTACCAATCCACACTCGACTTGAACCAGCAACCCTCCGGTTGCCAACACAACTCCCTACGTACTGAGCTACTGCCCCCCCCAAATACATCCCAAGTCTCCTCAATCAAAGTTCATTAACTCTTTCTGTGAAAGTTTCCAAATCCTCCTGAATGTTCTTCCTGAGTTTTTCTATAACAATCACTTGTTTCCAGCGCCGTGGTAACTGCGTGCCGCTCAATCCGTCAGAGCAGGTAGAACATATTTTGGCCGGGCTCCTGAACTTTTATCAGTTCTCATAACACAACAAGCTCTCTTGTCAAGAGTAAACAACACAGATTCAATAGACTTCAAGACACATTTGCTATCAAATGAAGTTTTCTAAAAGGAAATCGTGTGTAAATGTTGCTTCAGCATACTGACTGTGGTTACAGTACAAGATTTTAATGAATACTTTTCCATTACTGACATTAGGTTTAAATTCAAATGTGCCTTAAAGCGTAACTCTCGCAAAATGTAACCTGGGGTGTTTTTGTGAATGTAATCATATTTTTGTTTTTCGGTCAAATGGTCTTTTGAATGGAAGAGCTAGGGTTATGATTGCATCAAAATGGCTACACAAACAATGTTCTCAATGCATGAGTTCATGTGTAGAGCCCCTGGTGATACAAGCAAAGTTTCATGTTGTGTCGAGCCTTCTTAGTGTTTTAAAAATAGTGATTTTGATGCGTTCATAGTAGTGCCCCTAGCACTCCCATTCAAAAGGCCATTTGACCGAAAAACGAACATCCAATAAATCTTAAAAGTGGCGCTTCCATCCTAATAATGGTTTAAAATAAAAGTTTGACTCAAAGACATTCAAGAAAAGAGAGTTACGCTTTAACAGCACCCCTTGGATCCTAACTACATTTTACAAGACTACCATTCCGAGCAGGGAAATTCATTTATTTCTCATGATAGGAGCATCATCACCTACTTTTCTACACACAGGACCCAAGTATATGTAGAACCTTCATGAACTGCTAATACTATGAGACGCTACATGCATACATACACACAACCTGGGATTTTGAAGTGCTAATGACATCATGTTCTCATTTGCATATCAGCGACGTCATCACACAAGCATTTGCATAAAGCTCAGTGATTGTCAGTTGCAGAAAAGGAGCGATCACTGAAGCAAAACTTGGAGAAGTGGCTCACCAATACAATGAGAATAGCTGGTCCACCTTAAAGGTCAGCCCACCTTAAGGTACCAACTTTTCAAGCGAATCCATGGTCGCAGACAAATTTCATAAAAGTCCCAGTCAGTCTTTTACCCATCTTGACGTTCCAACATAAATTCAAATCATGTATTGTTATGATATTATCTTGTGTTTGAAGTCTTGGTAGTGAATTTCAATCATGTAAACAATGACAACAACCAATGGGTGCGCTCCCTTCAGCACCAAACAGGAAGTTGTCCAAATGTTCTCCACATTGTTTTTACGTGGTGCCAAAAAACACTTAGCCGTATAATCACACAAAAAAATGCTGTATCTTATTCTCTGAACTGCAGCTCTGAAGCATTTGGACAGCTTCAGTTCTAATTAAGCCTCGTAACATAGCTTCTAATGTTAAGAAGCAAGACCTGGGCGGTGGGGTAAGGTCTATTTCTCTTCAGTGGCAGCGCTTCACTAGATATGTACAGTTGCGTTAACTTAACCGCGATAAACAGCTGAGCTCCGTTTTTGTACTGAGACATACAAACACACAGCAGCGTGTCTCATAGGAGAGATGCTAGCACGTCTACAATACAGTTACCCACACAGAAACTCTCTACAAGGGGCATAAATGTGTGTGTACTGACTGTCAGAGGGGCCAACAGCGGGCCCCTATCCATCCATATAGTGATAGTTACAGTACCACCCCCCCCGTTCCCACGACCTTTGGATCATCATACATATGGGAACCGCCACACACAGACTTTTGCCCGACCCCCCCAAATGCATTATTCCACCTAGTGTAACCCTGTTCTTATAGATTCTAAAGTTTTCAAATATCTAATTACCTATTACGGGCCCTTTACACCACTCATGGCCACTTTAAGATCAATTTGTATTGATCCAGGCCAGTCAGTCTTGGCTTTGATATTTTAAAAATACTTCACTTAGCGTCTTTTTAAGCATTTCTCGTGGCAAAACATTTTACTGATCAGCGGTCGCTGCCCTCAGCCGTCGCTCAACACCCAAACCCAGTAGCACTGGAATGATAACATGGATGTAGTGTCTTACTATGGACTCGTCGCTCCCATCCTTGGTGTTGACAAAGTCCACATCCAGGCTCTTCTCTTCGCCAGGGACTGGCAGGTAACTGTCAGTCCTCCTCATCGTGGCAGTCACCTCTTGCTGCGGGCTGCCATAGTGCTCACAGGCTAGGGCAGGTGAACCTTGGAAAAGAACGGAGACATGGGTTTTACATTAGAAATAGGGCTGCAACTAATTATTTTCATTTTTTTTGGCTTGATAGATTAGTTGTTTGATCTATGACATGTCAGAAAACAAAGGAAAACATCGATCACCGGTTCCCCAAAGCCCAAGACGACATCCTCAAATGTCTTGTGTTGTCCAAAACTCAAAGATATTCAGTTTACTGTCACAGAGGAGGGAAGAAACTAGAAAATATTCACATTAAAGAAGCTTGGATCAGAGATTTTTTTACTTTGTTCCATTAAAAATGACTTAAACCGATTATTTGATTATCAAAGTAGTTGGCAATTCATTTCATAGTTGGCCACTTATCAATTCATCTTTGCAGCTCTAATTAGAAATGTGAATTATTAAGTTAAAGATAGCACTGCCCATGCTACGTTTAAAGCCCAATTTCCACACTGTCTTATATGAATCCTGTTTTTTAGATATTTTTTTTTATTGTACTTTTGAATGGCTGTCCCAGTGAAGATTAAAAAAAAATAAAAAGAATTGTCCAAAGTCTGCCTGTGTCATGCATAGATTATGAGACAATAAGAACCTGGGACCAACAGGTAAAACCTCCCACCCCCTTCTACATAACCAGACCCCAGACAGATTTTATTACATTATAGACATTATAAGATACAATACACCTTTGCACCATACTTAAAAATACCAAACAAAGTCAGGATAACACAATAAAGCCCTGCGGCTTATTTCCATTGTGGTCCCAATCTAGAAGACACGTTGTTTGCGGTGACTCTTTCAGTGGCATTGTGCAAGTGAAGCAGAACTCTGGAGCACTGCTGTCAAACTACAGATTAACTTCAATAGTTATTATTTCCCACTGGAGATAATAAGAGGCTGTCTCACTCCTGCCCACAGCTTGCTGCCACAGCAGATGCACACTGACACACCTGTGCACAGATAGTGTACAGCACACTATAGCTAATGTTTTAGGAAGTCTTCAAAGGCAGCCTGCTATTTTCTTAAAGCAGGGCTGTTCTTAGTGTATTTGAATGACATTTTCCTGTAGCCTCGTCATCAGCACGGGTTCTGGACTAATTTGAATGGGCAGTAAGAGATGTCGGTTGGGCATCAAAAACTTTCTGTATGGTTTTCATGGCTTATAATGTGCATTTGGTGAGACTTATTAAGTGGGAATTCTGGTGGTCCTCCCCGAGGATTTTTGTTAGCGTCAGATACTTAATTTTCTGTATTCTGATACATTCTTGTGCACAAATTTATGATGGAAACATCTTATTTTAAAGAAGGAAAATACAGGTGACAATTATATAATGGCATAGGCTATATTGCAGTAAGGGGGCTTCACATCAGGTACCTGGGCCCTGATCCGAGTACACTTGACCCCAAGTGTGATTATTGTGAACTTATTGTGATCTGTGCCTAAGTCCACTTGAAAAGTTTGTCTCACTGCAGTTAATGTAGACAATACTAGTCATATCGGGTGTAAACCAACCGTACAAAAACACAGAAGTGTGCTGCTATTTACCACCCGTATGAGACATTTTTAACCGGTTATGAAACTGTTTCAATTTAATAGAGATGCCGCAATAACAGACAGCTCTGCAGCCTGCCGAAGATGGACCCAGATCTGCTTTGCTGCACCTTAGACCTGCAGACGGAGCTTCAGTGGGGGGGTTGAGAGATTAATATTAAGCGACTGATCAGGAAGTATCAACTAAGCTCTGTGACTTTCCAATAAGAAATGTTAACAGTCACTACACATAAAGGCTCTGGACCAGGGGCCCCGGACCCTGACCCCTGGCCTCTCCCCACTAGACCCAGGCAATAAACTCTCCATGAAGCTATATCAGTCCCTGCAGGATTTTGGGGGGGGATTGTTGCGGCACATGCCTGATTGACTGATTGACACATGACTGATGCCACAATGCCTGATTGCAAAAACAACTGCGATGCAATATGAACCAAATTCATAGAGTGGGAGACCAACAAGGCTTAGCATTAGCATCGCTCCATGGATGTATTAAAAGAATACATACAAATACAAAATTAGTAATTTTGTACACATATATATTTATATTATATACATATAAAATATATATAAAAATATACACATATATTTATGTTATATATATTTATGTTATATATATATATATATATATAACAATGGGCAAACACTCTGGGCTTGACAAAAATGTGTGACGCATACAAGACTGCACCCTGCCCCACCGTGGCTCCACATAGAATATCTTTGTGATGACATTTTTTTGTTTATGAACCAGTTGTTGAAAAGGTTAAACTAGTGACAAAGCAGATCAAAATGTGGCCAGCTGGAGCAACCTTAGCCCTACATGACTGTTTTTACTGCACAGACTGGACTGGAACATGTTTAAGCTGGCTGCCACCCACAAACATGTATCTTAGGAGTATGCAGCACATGATGTCAATATCTCATAAAATCACAATATATGCTAACCAGAAGCCACCGATGTCTACTGAGGTCCATGTGCTGCTGATGCTGCCTTTGAATATGGGGACATGGCAGCCCTCAGATCAGAAAAACTGCACCCAATGTGCTGGATTTGTGCTCAGGGAGTGTGCAGATGAGCTATTAACGTACATAAAACAAACACACCTTCACAGTAACGTCATGTCACTGACACATCAATTTTCAATTAACTGATTATCTGGGGTTGGGATATGTATCATATTATAACTGTGGTTACCAGCGTCCTCTTCTATGCTGTGGTAGGCTGGGCCTCCTGGGACACTTCCAGACTAGTTAAACTGATCAGACAGGCTGGCTCTGTGGTCAGCATGAAGCTGGACTTACTGGTGATGGTGGCAGAGAGGAAGACACTGGACAAACTGCTGGACATTATTGACAATGCCAGCCACCCCCTGCTCACCATCCTGGCAACCAGAGGAGCCTGTTCAGTGGAAGGCTGCTCCTTCCCAAGTGTTGGACCAACAGACTCAAGAACTCCTTTGTCCCTCATGCCATCAGACTGTACAACTCCTCACTCTGGGAGGAGGAGGAAATAAGGTAAAGAGGACAGATTACAAGGAGTGGTAGCCACTCTTTCACTGTGCAATTAATTAATTAATTAATTAATTAATTAATAATCTACTTACATACATACCTGGCCACTCTAACTGCTCTTACCTGCTAATTTATGCTAAAGGTCTTTTTTAGCTAAAAGTTTGTTATTTTTATACTGTTTTTTTCTATACTGTGTTTTTTGTACCTCTTTATTTTCTATTCAAGTGTTTTGTATGCTGCTGAAAACTGCTACTGGAAATTCAATTTCCTTGCGGGAGTCTTCCCAAAAGGATCAATAAAGAGAAGTCTTAGTCTATAACATTTCTGTTCAAGCACATTTCATGCGTGTTAAGCGAATAAAAAGCACTCATGATTTTGTCTTTACTGAAACTAAGAGGTCTTGCAAAAACATGTTTCATATGTCCCTGAGCCAGGAAGTCGTCCCTATGTGCTGGAAAACCACCACCGTCCTCCCAGTGCCAATGAAGTCAATTGGGTCTTGCCTCAATGACCCATTAATGTTAATCTTTAGCACTTACACCATTCACAAGGAAGTGCTTCGAGAGGCTAGTCATGTGCATCACATCAAATTGGTTCAGCATTCAACTCAATCATTCCCCAGAGATCGGCATGGAAGTGGGCCCCCTGGGCGTTAAAACCTTCATTTGTAACTGGATCCTGGATTTTCCTGAATCGGATGGCACTCTGGTGTCAGAGAAACAATGAGTCAAACATCAATGAGGCAAAAGTGATGACACCTGACCTCAGGAAGCCCCACGGTGCCCAACACTGTCTTCTCATCAATGGATCCTTAATGGAGGTGTGCACACATTGCCGATGACCTCTTTGGGTCACGCAGGTGCACCTCTCTGACTAAGAAGGCCCAACAGTGTCTCCACAGCCTCTGCCATCTAAAGAGAGCCAGCCTCCCCCCACCCAGCTTGCACAGCTTCTACAGAGGAACCATTGAGAGCGTGCTGATCTGCCACATCACTGTTGGGTATTGGGAACTGGAATCACTTAGACCGTAAGTCCCTACCAGGGGCAGATGCATAGTATGTTTAAGTGAAGCCAAAACATCGGGATCGCCCCCTGATGGCTGACTGCAGTAAAGGTCATAAACCCCGCCCCCTCCATTTTAGTGGATGGGATATGGGCCAAACTAAAAAGAAATCAAAGTACACCGCGAATACATTTTTCCTAAAGATGTTTTGTCATTTTAGGTAGTGGTGATCACACTGATGTTTGTTAACTTGTTCATTTTTCTGAATAAGTTTGGTTTTCATTAGTATTTTTTAAGCTATAAAAACATGATTGAAAGCTGGAATTGACTTGCGATTGGTTGGGTAGGTGTATGGCGGGACTTCGATACCGCGGCTCCATTGCCTGGTCACTACTAATACTATAAACTGTATGTGTACTAAGTACTGCTGTTGCCTGTTCAGACATTTGGGTTGTTAACCTTTTTCACAAATAAATGTGTGTTTGGATTTATATGTTCCTCTATAGGACTGGAAAATATGGGAAAATGAAGTTGAATTGTACACATATAACTGCTGAAATGGATGGATGCATAATAAGAAATGCTCTGTTAATAATGTCTGGAAAGGTGTAAGATTTGTGGCACGCTGGAGAAAGAATTTAATGAATTGCTGCAAAGTAATAGTAGCAAAATACATTTTACCAAAAAGCCAAAAGACCAAACATAAAATCACACACACATAGACTGAAAACAGCCAGGGGTGAAGATAATAAAAAAATAGAGTAAATAGTAGGGCTGTAACCATATGCGATATGAAACCGAAATCGCAACACTCAGCTCCACGAACCTGTGTCGCGGAGTGAGAAGGCAGAATCGCCACACACTCCGTCCAATTCCCAAAGTTACCCTTCCCACCCAGATCCAATGCTACCACATCTTTAAATTACTATTAGTATTAGTCCTTTTGGTGCCTTATCCCTCTTTTGTCAGGTAAATTTAGCTAATTGTAAAGACATTCATTTTAAGGTACAAAAGAATCTTTGGTGTTGGATTGATCAATATTAATATTGAAATCCATCCATAAGGTCTCTGCTGTGTGTTGCAAAGTGGCGTGTAATCAATGATAAAATAATGACATGTGGCAGAAAAATAAAGTTGTATTACGTTTCACTAGTATATCTCTCCTCCAAATCCCCCAAAAAAAAAAAGAATCAAGGTTTGTATTAAATCGGGGGTCAAAAATCATGATACGAACTTAATCGTGGGTTTGGTGCAGCAAACAGTAAAAGTAATTTACTCGTTAAATTGTGCAGGTAAACTGTTGCTTTGTCATGTGTTCCTAATAAAAAAAAAAAAGGTTCAAACCAGAAAACTATTAAGATAAATTTCACAGTTTGAGGTGTTTTCAAACCGTTTCACTGTTATTTTTAAATTCCACAATGCAACATCTCTCCAATAGTCAACAAGTAATTGTGTTAAATAATCGTTATTTCAATACTACTGTGCCGTCGACCCAAATAAATGTGATTGATTTTTTTTTTTTTTAAATAAAGCAGCCCTATTGGAAACTTGATGCAAATAGATAATACATCACTAAGAGTTTTGTTTTCATGAAATGACCCTAAACCACTGACAGGTAAAAAGTCTGTCTTAAACCACATGTTATGTGAATAATGTAAATTAGAGCAATTTAGTTAATAGGCCCAAATACAGTCAGTGTTTGTAAATGTTTGAGTCATAATCAGTTAAGGACTGTGTGTACTTGGAAAATGGAAAATGTTATTTGTGAGGTAGTTTGTAGTTAATGGGTTCAAACACAAAAACCCATCAGTGCTGTGTGGTTCAGCTTCAATAGACAGCTTCACATGTTGGTGGCTACAAACCTTAAGAGGTGTGTGAATGGTGAATGTTGCCTGTACTATATAAAAAGCGCTTTGAGTAGTAGTTAAGACCAGAAAAGCGCTAAATAAATGCAGTCCATTTGAGTTGAGTCGGAGGACATTTTAAATCGGCATTCACTCTGTCAGCTGATTGTAATATTTAGTACCCCCAAACATTTCCTGCTGCCAAGTATAGTGTTAACTGGCATCATGATTCTGTCTCTCTTTAATGTACTTTGTCTTTATTCAGTTCTCATTTCAAATAGTTTTCTTGTTGTATACTTCTGGATCTCACACTTTCCCATATGCCTTTTTTATTGTTCTCCCTCTGTCATTGATGACTTTCAGTATATACATGTTTTGGGGGACTGTAGATACATAATTGCCCTGGGATAAATAAAGCTATCTGTATCTGTAGGAATTGTACCCAACTCAACCTGTTATACAGCCAAGCAGAAAGAGTTTCATCCAGACCAACCTCCTAGGTTGAGTTATTTCTCTTTGATAAAGCCAGGCAATGTGCATAACACCACATGCATTATCAGCTCATGTTTCACGGCATTCGTTGTTCGACTGGTTGTGCCTGTATAGGTGAAAGGTACTGCCTTTCTAAACTATCTTTTTAATCTGTCCACTTAACTTCTCAATGCTTCGGTTTACATGTAGGGACCCTCATTATGCTACCGTGGAAGTGTGGTGCTATTTTGAGCCTTGTTACTGGTATAGAAATAACGATTTCTTTTACTGTACTTGTGCTCCGACAACTAGTGTTATAGGTATAGGTAATTCCCCTATTCATTTGAAGCAGCGCAAAGCTGTTGGATTCTGAGTTTTTAGTTGAGATAGACAGAGAATAGTCAGTTAAAACAGATCAAAGATGCCATTTTGCTCTCATGGTTCTCAGTGAAGTTAACTGGATGTGAATGTAGCCCCAGTGTGTTTTATGTGGAGTGACAGCGTCGGACTCCACTTTAAAAGGTCTCACGACATGGTGCTCTTTGGATGCTTTTATTTAGACCTTACTGGTCCCCTAACACTGTACCTGAAGCCTCTTTGATATAGACCTTAGTGGTGCCCTAATACAGTACCTGAAGCCTCTTTGATATAGACCTTAGTGGTGCCCTAATACTGTACCTGAAGCCTCTTTGATATAGACCTTAGTGGTGCCCTAATACTGTACCTGAAGCCTCTTTGATATAGACCTTAGTGGTCCCTAATACTGTATCTGAAGTCTCTTTTAAAAAGACCTTAGTGGTCCCTAATACTGTATCTGAACTCAACTCCTGGCAATTGCTCCTGTTGTTTTCATCACTGTTTTAAAAGAAGGAGCTAGCTTTAAAAGTGAGTTTTCTTTTTAGTATTGTTTTTAATAGTACAAGTTTAACAGGGTTTTTTTCTTCTTCTTTACTGTAAACAAAAAATACAATTTACAACATGAACACCCCCCCATAATCTGTCTGGCTATCATTAAACTAGCCTGGACCTGGCTTCTAATGTGCTTATCCATCTCGCTTAGGATGGACCCATGTCCTAGAAGCCAGATCCCACTTTACCCCTGCCAGCATGCGTGTTAAAATTACCATCATGTCTTTTAGTCAAATCATCATCTTAATGTAAAGCATGTCTTATGGACTTCTGCAGGTGTTATGATGTGAGGGCACCCACCATACAAACATCTGGTACTGTGTCAGTGCGCACATGTGAGTTATCAGTAGCAACAGTCCCCCTCAAACAAACCAGAGGGAATTTAAGGACATTATCAAACTGAGTGATCTACAGATCTATTCCCTCGCTACGTCTCAACCAGCGCGCACAGATCCTCGTCTTATTCCTGCGTCTCTTGCAAAATTTGGAAAAGAGGATATAAGGCTCTCTTACCGGGCTCCTCGGCACTATCAGGATGGGTGACGCTGCGAACCAGCTCATTTCTAACATCGTGTCCCTCCATCGGGTTTAAAAAGGCGCTCCGGGTCCAGATCTACTGTGCCGTCGCTCTCTGCCTACAGCATCGATCCCTCTGCGTGCTTCACAGCCACACGCGCTGTTGCATGGAAACGGTGGATGGAGAGCTACCACTTATTCATTCTTCTGGACAAGCTGATAGACGACTGTCAAACTGTTCCCTATCGAATTTGGCAAAAAATAAATAAATAAACTATTTGTCTAAATAAAGCGACCGGTTATATTAATTTAATTGAGTAGGCTATTATCTCAATAAGATGATCACATAAGATATATTTCAGATCTACCTAGACGACATTATGAGTCAGAGTGAGACTGTTTTACGCTAAAACATCTGGTCCGTGTGTGAAGACGCTGTCTGTCTAAATGACATGATCCACTAACACACACACACAGTTGAGTGGGAACGCGCAGGGAAGCTAAGGGAAGATCGTGCCAAAACGGACTAGAAGTATGTTGCATTCAAGTCCCGTAGGAAAACAGGAACATAAGGTATCCCTGCCTTTCCTGGCCACAAGTAATCTGTTTCCATGTGATAAATTGGAAACTTTTAATCCAGCTTTTTACTAATTATTCATACAAGAGTTGTGTCTTGGATCTTGATTTATTTTGATGATCAAGACTGCAATTTTCCAAAAGATTAGGCTATATTTAGCTAAGCTTTCTTATAAAATCCATGGTATGGAGTAAGGCTACAAAATGCTTGACATTGAGCTTTTTCTGAAAGATGACCAACACTGTGATCTTTGAAAAACTCAGAAGGCTACTGCCTCTCCTAACCACGTTGATGAAAGAATTATCTATCCGCTGCATACAAAATTAAATGCATTCATAGTTTGCTTGTGTTTCACAAAAAACAAAAGAACGTCATTTGGGGCTACCTTGTTTACAACACAATACAACCAAGATTTATGAAACTGGTTAAAAAATATTTTATTGTGCAAAAGATGGCCTATTTGTTTCCTGAAGAGTCTTTGAGGATATTGAAAAATACCTCCAGAACAACAAGAAGATGATATGGCTCTGGAGGGAATTACTAGAACTGCAGGGTCCTTTTAAATTATAGAGTGTGGTCTAGATCTACTCTATCTGTAAAGTGTCTCGAGATAACTTGTGTTATGAATTGATGCTATAAATAAAATTGAATTGAAATTGAATTGAATATATGACCTTCTGATTCAGATTGCTGGTTATTTACGTTTTTTCTGAAAACAACATACTCTGCTGTGTGATGGTAATACATGAGAGGAACCAACTGGGGTTAGGGGCATACTATTACCAACTGACCCAGCTGAATATACACAACGCTTTTATTTTTTCCTACACAATTGGGACAACCCAAGCTGTTCGGCAGTGTTTCAATGTTAATTGTTAGAAATTGTGGGAGTTATGGGGAACACACTCTTAAAGCAGGTGCTTTAACTATGATGTGTGTGAGTGTAATTATTTCCTATGGGAAATGAACGCAGCATTGTTCTCGAGCATCACTGCGCCATCTGGTGCCGCCCACTCACGCCGGGTCCTCCGGTATGCGCGAGCTGATAAGAGCGTACGAGCGAATGCCGTATTGGTCCCGCGTAAAATATCACATATCACAGAGACTAGAGGACACAATGATAGCTGTTGGAATATCATTTGAACGACTTCAGCCACACTTATTGATCAATATGACGGGATTATCGGAATGACGCTTCTTTAATAAACAGTTTCCATTGAGAATATCCAAAAATGTCCAATATTCTGCAGTCTACATGTCCCAAAACAGTCCCCCTTTTGTCGCTTTTTTGTTGATGGGCGAAACAACAACAAAAATGAACTGTTATTCTCAGTATATGATTTATTTTCCGTTAATGTGCACAACTGGCCACACACTTTACGCATGCACGCTGTCGTCGCGAGGACGCGCTCAATCGGCATGAAAAGGACAACCCCAAATCGTTTGCCTCTTCATTGTCATACCGGAGCCAGAAGCAGTGTCCAGTTACTGTATCAGTAGGAATTAAAGTGCAGGAAAAAATATATAATAAAGAACCAAACTGTTGTGTGAACTGTGAAAACTATTTTCAGGCAAAGCAATTGAATGAAAGCAGAAACATGCGCAGGTTTCGGACTAATTCAAAGGTATGACATGCATAGGCTACTATTTACCTTTAGTCCAGAGTTAAAGAGAACCCGTCTGATTAGAAAGTAGACAGGAATGAGTGCAGGTATTGGCCAGGTAGCACAGAGGACACGGAGGAGGAAGTGCTTCTGGACTCCCCAGGTAAACTCTCCTCCCACACAGCAGCAGCAGCTGTGGGAGAACATCAAGTCATTGGTGGGTTATGTAACGTCACAATGGAAAGTCATGGCACTGCTGATTGGCCAAGAGCCATGAAAAAACATATTCTACATCCTGTACAATCCGGACCCACTCTGTTATTGAGATCTAACATCTGTGGTTATTTCATATCTTTATGTTATGTCAATGGGCCCAGGCAGTATTATCTTAGCCCCACCTACATGGAGTCCCCGTCAGGTGAGACAGACATTCCAATGCAGGCATGTGTGGACTTGCAGTAGACTGACTCTATCATGGCTCCATTCATGCTGCATTTTTATTGTGGTGGTGGACGCTTAACTCTAACTTAACCTACTCGGAGTTGATTGAACCAGCTCAAATCAGCTGTTCTGGAACTAAAAACTCAGAGTTTCCCATCTCAGGGTAAACCAACTCAGCTATCAGGGTTAGACTCTGAGTTTGTACCTGAAATGGACCCCAGGTGTGTTTTACTACCAAATGTTTCAACATCATTCATTACACATTCTGAGGACAGAATGTGGCAACGTTGCCTGATGGGAAATGTAACACTATTAGACCAGAGGCTTAAAATAATCACATTCACACACAGGAGGGCGATTATCGCATGCAAGTCACAGCCTCGACTACATCCCAGTTAGAGGAAATCCGTAAACATATTCGTTGTATTTGTATAGCACATTTCAGCAACAGGGCAATTCAAAGTGCTTTACATAAAAACAATTAAAATAATAAAAGTTACAGTGCAGTATAAGAAATGAAACATTAAAGAGCAGTTATTTTTCACTAACACCACCTTATTACCACTAGTTTTACACAACTTTTTGGAATTCATGGTCAATAACCCTCATTTACATACCAAATTTATACCAATTTATACCAAATATTTGAGTTAAAAAAGCAGAAATTATGAATATATATATTTTGACTAATAGTTAAGATCAGAGGAACGTGCAGGTGAGATTAGTCAGGAATGAAAGTGATTCATTGTATTTGCAAAGAGCGTTGTAGGGAATTCAATCCCTTTTTTTGTGGTAATTTGGTTAAAAAGAAACCCATATTTCAGATATAGAAATTTTTGTCAAATTTGAAAGGACAACAGGAGGGTTAAAGCAGTTAAAATAGCAGATTTTAGGCTGCTAGTATGGGACAGTGTATAAGCCGCTGCCCCACACATGTTATCGGGGCGCAATAACCATCACACAAACCAAGCAGGCCTGCCTTGTTGCACCATCCAAATTTTCTTTAAAACTTGCCATTTTCAGCTTGTAGCTTGTTAGCTCGAAATTGTTGATTGTTACCAGAAGCGAACAGAGTTCGAGAATGATAACACACATTCTGGCCAAACGTCACACAATTTTTCTAACAGCTCAATATTCCAATACTTTTTACATATTCTGCATGAAAAAGTTAACTTCCAGGAACATTCAAAACAACTCAACATGAACACAGTATTGTTACGTCTCGTCAAACATGCTAAGTCACTCATGTCTAGTCCCATTCACGTACTTCACCACTTCCCTCTTGTGACAGACCCTGACTTCCTACCTTTGTGTGAATTTCCCACCACTGTGATTGTCTACCCCGCCCCTGATTGGTTTCACCTGTTTGCCCCTATCGCATATGTAAATAGTCCTTGTCTCCCTTTGTCTGGTGCCAGCTCGTCTTGTTCAGTCTGTGTCACGGTCTCGTCCAACGTTCCAACACGGTTTTCACATCAGGTTTTTGTTTGTAATTTTTTGATCTTCCAAGTGAGCGTTTTTCTTTGTTTGAACTTTGATCCTCATTGTGAGTGTTGTTTTGTTTGAATTCTACCCAGTAATTTTGTTATATCTACTTTTGTTTGAGAGTCGTGCATTTGAGTCCACCGGTCTCGTATCTGAGGTCGTTACAAGCATACCTTACTGAGAAAGTTCAAGCTCCACCTCTGGGTCACTGGCTTTGGCAGCTACATCCTCTACCAAGATGCTAAATGAATGCATGCATTTTATTACATTAACTTTTGGCATTATTGGTCAAACAGAGGGCAACATTATCCTTCAAATAAGATCATTATCGTACATCTGGCAAAGCTGTGTGGGAGTAGCAGTAGGCTACTCCTGTTTATACTAAAACTATTCTACAACTCTTAATTTTTTTTTATCAGATTGTGTTTATATTGAACCAAAGATTAGTGTACAGACAGCAAGATAGTGGAATGAGTGCTCATTTTTGTAGACAATTGAAAGTAAGCATACAGAACATTTTGTGCAACAAAGAATGTAAACAGACGGAACAAAAAGAACAAAATGAAACATGAAAAAAAACACAAGATCTTTATTTCCTCATACCCTTCCTATTCCTCAACTCATCCAACTCCCTAACGAGACACAGCAGTCTTATTATTCTACAACTTTCACTGTGACAGGTACGACACAAAGGGCTGCCAAGTCTTACTGTATTGTGCTAGTTTGTCCATGACATCTCTTATTCTTTCCAGATGTAATGTACTAGTCAGCGTCTGGAGCAATGTCATGATTGTAGGAACCATTGTCCTTTTCTATGATATCAAGATTTATTTTTTATGCTGTGAGACAGTAAGAGACAGTAAGAAAGGAGTAACGGTTCTGATTCTAATAGCATGTGGCTAATATTTGAGATGTTTTTTTTTTTTCATTTCTACAACTGTTAACGTTACTGTAGTCTATATCCACGACGTTCCACTTCCGGGATTGCTCTGTTGTCGCAGGAAATTCTGCCGGATGCATGTCTTTTCGCTGATGTCTGTTTCCTTACGCTTTCTTTGTGTTGGCATTCTAACCTCTGGTGGATTTCTAAGGACTATGGTCAACTGCTCCTCAGATCTCTGCAGGGTAAATCCAGACAGCTAGCTAGACTATCTGTCCGATCTGTCTGTTGCATGACTAAAACTACTTTTGAACATACATATGTTCCACCAAAACAAGTTCCTTCCCGAGGCTATTTTGCAGCTGCATCGTACGGGAGCTTAGCGTCACCCATGACAATTGTGATTGGTTTAAAGAAATGCCAATAACCCAGAGCGCGTTTTTCTCCCATCCCAGAATGCTGTGTGGACTAGCCAGACCCTCCTCCAGTACTGTGGAGGAAAGTCTTGCGAAGCGAAACTAACGCTACTGCTAATTGTAGTACAAATATTTGTGGTAGCACAAATAATGATAGAAGCTAGAAGTTGAACTGTCCTCATGCAGTATACAAGAATAACATTCTGTTGTCAGGGCATGAACAACATTTTCAGTTAGGGTCTGCTGTGGAATTATACATGAACTTACAGTGAATGGAGGGCTTATGTATGGGAGGGTGTCCCTGGCCTCAAGCACTTTAAATAGGTGTGTCTAGCTGCTGGTATGCATGTATGCATTCAAGGCAAACTCATGACGACGATTCATACAGGCTTGGTCAATCCAAGATTGAATATCACACACACACTCACACACACACACACACACACACACACACACACACACACACAAATATTTTGCACAGAGCCCTCCCTGGTTTTTATTTACCTGTGTGTAATGAAGTGCTGCAGGTAAGGGCCAGAGCAGTGACGTGCATGGTCTTTCTCACATACCCACACTCTCCTAGCCCTGGGTGTTGATTTAAACACCACACCCAAACCTCGCAGAATGCTCTCAGTGCAGGCCAGGAGACTAAAAAATGTTGTCTTTGTGTAGCTCTATACACCAACATTAAGACATTTTGAGATATCACCATTAATCTTCAACAGTTGATTACTTACATTAAGATTAAGATTTTTTTTTGCAAACAAGGCATTATCTAATGCCGCCCTTTGGTGAAAAAATTTCAGGCGCAAATAGACAAAGTGGGGTAAAATAAACATCTACATGTTAATGTGTTTTTTTTGTCAATAGTTTGAAAATTGAAAAATGATGGTTTTGCTTTAGTGTTTCCCCTTAAATTACAGAAACAACTTTGTCAAAAAAAAAAGTTTAGGTAAACTCTGACAAGTTTACAGATCTACTTTTATATATAGGGCTGCTAATAGCACTCTTAGAGGATGTCACAGCTCTATACGGCTCTTCACCCCACATAAGCACTCTCAGGTTTACCTGTGAGTGTGTACATCGTCCCCCACATGCATATTTTCAAGGAAAGTCTTTGCTCATGTCGCCACTACAGGTATGCCGAGTATTCCACCTGATGAGTCATGGCTGTTAACTACAGTAATGCAGATGCATTTAAGATACACAGCAGAAGCTGAACAGATTGTAGCATTCAAAGCTGTACTGGTGGAAAAAAGTGGGAATGGTAGATATTACAGTAACTGCTCACTGCAGGATTATCATTACATAGATTCCATTGGGAGATGTATTTGCTTCTTTGTTGAACAGCAGCAAGTTGGTAATATGCCGGTGGAAAACAGGAAGGGTTGTCCGTCTTTGTTCCCATGGAAAGTAATCATGCATGTATTAATCTTTTTTTAATTTCTGTACTGTATTTTGCATGGTTTTTGACTGAAAGCTGTTATAGTTGTGTATTTCATGTTCATGGCGTTTGCTTCCTCATTGGGTCTATTCAGTCCTTACATGCCTGATGCATCACGGCCATGGTTGTGTTAAGAGAACTGGATACAGCGTTCAGCGGGAATCCTCGTACATACAAAAGTGACAAACATTCAAAAACGCGTTGAAAGTGTGAAAAAAAGTTAAAAACATCGATAAAAAGCGTCAACAAAAGTGTTGATTTTCAATTTTTGACGGGAAGACAACACAAGGGTTAAGACATGGCGCTCTTCCTGGGGGCTTGTTCACGCCCCTATCACTTGACCCTTTTCCGGAAGAAAAAAAATTGCATAAGCCTGGTGCATATTACGACATGGGAAATGAATTACAGCCATTTTTGACGCTGTCATGCTAGCAGCTGCTGTGCAGTCAAATTCAGCATTGTACAATGCAACTACTGCATAAATGCACAGGAAGGCAAGCTATTATTACAGCAATTTGCGTCAATTCCCGTATCCAGCGGCGTAACCAGCCACACAGTGTTGACAGAGACTGTGGATCTTGCAGGGTCACAAATTGCAACAATAGAACTAGATTTGTTTTGAAAAATGTCACCAAGCTAGCTAGCTACTGCTAGATATGCTTTTCAGGCGTGTTAGTATTGCCGGAGACTAGTTCTGAAACAGTGCTAAAACAGTGTTTTATAGTGAAAATCTAGTAGTGTGGATGTTGCAAACTATCTAGCTACGGCTAGCGTTAGCTGATACCTTAAGGGAAAGTCAGTACCTGGAGGACTGCGTTTATCTGCTGGCAAAATTCCAGTTGGATGACGCACATTTGAAGGGTTGAAAATTGGCACCTTTCTGTCTTTAGCGTTTAGCTTAGCGTGCCGCCATAGCAACAGTAAACAACACTGGCTCTAACCGTTTGCTGCTTCCTGTTTGGTGCTGAAGGAAGCGCACCCATTGGTTGTTGATAATGTTCACGTGATTTAACTTCACTACCAAGACTTCACACTTAGGAAAAAATCAAAAAAGAAAAAGGCTGACTCTGAGTTTCATGACCACCTTATACCAAACGCTTGAGACGACGGGAGCGCCCCGACTGTAGTTAGACTCTCGGGATTTCTTCCCGATATTGACAATTTGTCTGCGCAATATAACTTTTTTCTACCACATGGCATTGTTTTGTAATTGATTACATCCCACTTTGCAACACAGTTATGGCCTACAACAGATTGTTTATTGATATTGATTGATTTCAATATCAATCAATCCAACACCAAAGATTCTTTTGTACCTTAAAATAATGTTTCCAAAATTGTTTCAGTGATCCATTACTTTGTTCCATTGACATATAAGAATAATAGTAATGCTTACAGTAATGGACAATTCCGCTCCCAACCTGTAGGGGGAACGAAGAGGAAAACTGCTTTGGTGCCTACAGTAAAGGTGCTGGTTGACAAGTAGCTAATGCTAATGCTAATGTAATTCTTGGTGGGTAACATAAGATTACAACACCGTTTAACACACTCAGTTATTTTTAGTATGATTGTTTTGACCACGGTTAACAACTCAGGGCTAACCCACAAGTTCATCACTAACATTGACTGTAGACGACTAATCTCATGGTAATTTCGCCAGCTAGCTTAACCCTGTCTGTCTGCCTCAGTCTCCTGGCGCAGCAAGGCTTCAGTCGGGATGAGAGTTGACAACAAGGGACACATTCACAATCAACCACCCGGCCAACTAGCAACCATTCACTATCACTACAGCTCGGGCCGGCAACACATCCACAGTCAGCCCCCAGCCAGCTAGCTAGCAGCCATCCTGGTCAGCACTTAACTCAGGTGCTAAGGACGCTAACGGTAGTTTACTGAACCTTCGGGAAACAGACCGAGTCAGAACAGCGGCCATTAGTAACGTTACACCTCCTTCAGCGTTACCAGTGCCCCCTTTACAGTTAGCTAAATTTATCCAACAAAAGGGGGATAAGGCACCAAAAGGACTAATACTAATAGGAATTTAAAGCTGAGGTAGCATTGGATCTGGACGGGAAGGATAACTCTGGGAGTTGGAAGGGGGGTGTTGCAATTTTGCCTTCTCACTCTGCGACACAGGTTTGTGGAGCTGAGTGTTGCGATTTCAGTTTTATTTTCCATATAATTACAGCCCTACTTGATGCAGATGTGGCAAAGAGAATGTTTGCACTGGAAAGAGGCTTTTCTAGATAAGGCAGAGCATGTTTGTGTAGCTTTATTGAGTAGCTGAAGATTACGACCTGCTACATGTCATCTTAACTATCAACAAACTCCCCGGGCAATGGAAAGTTTTCCACAGTGGAGGAAATAGAAAGCCCAAATGGACCACAAACCCTGCTGATTTGTTTGGGTTGGGTGGCCTTTCTGGTTACTTAGCAGTGTCTAATTACGATATATATATGACATAATTTCTGCAATTTCTGGTTTGTAGAAGTAATGTTCTGCAAAGTTCACTGTGATGCAGTGCAGATCAGTGCAGTGTTCATTAGAATATACATCCTGAACAATATAATGCTATTAGATACAAGATTATGTTACTGTTATGGACATATAGCCTGTGATATCGCAATAGAATTGATTAGATAATGAATTGATAATGGATTACTCATTTAAGTTATTTTACATGTAAAAATGCTAAAAGAAATTCTAGTTTCAGCTTTTCAGTTGTGAGGATTAACTGATTCTCTTATGTGATAGTTAATTGAATATCTTAGCGGTTTTGAATGTTGGTCAAACAAAACAAGCAATATGAAGATCCAATTTTGTGCTTTAGTAAATTAGGATTGTGAGAGAATGTGATTTATCATTCTTGATGATAGATTTTTTGAGAAAAGTAGTGAAAGTAATGTAAGTTTGAAAGCCCTAAATTCAATTGCATTATTTTGTGTGGTGTTAATAATACTCATGGGGAACAAAAGTAGGAATGCAAATACCATCAAAGACGTTCTACAATGAAAGAGCTGCAAACAATAATTATTTGCATGTTTATTTCCAGCCTTCTGAGTTCAAATGATTGTAAATCAGTGTGAAGCAGATGGACATGCTCTGCATCAACACATGAATAAACATTTATCCTGACTCCTCGCAGAGGCTCTTGTAAGGACCAAGGGCGACAAATATTGCACTAGAATTACATCAATAAGCACATGTTCCCACTGCAGGCCTGTATTAATGCACAGTCTCAGTATAAATGCTCTTTAAGAACCAAACTGCCTGCGGTTTAAGAACATCACTGAAATGGACTACTGATAATCAGAAACCATATGTGTGGGGGCCCCCTCTCACTGGTTCCATATGGATCTTTGATAATGAAAATGTAATGATCTCTTTGGCTTTCTTTGGGCTGCTGATGGAAAAGGGTTCTTGCTCCTAATCAATACAAGTGACAATGTGTTTGAGGTCTTAAATAAGCTTGGAAGCAGCAGTCACCATATGACACACACTGAGAGAGTGAGGGAGCGGGGGAGGGCCCTAGGGACCTAATCCCGCTTCTGATAATCCATACAGTTAGGCACAAAAACCTGTGTTTATACACCAACAGGAATTACTTAAGTTTAGAAAAAGATTGTGGTTTGGGTTCAAATGAGACACTACTTCACTTCACAAAATGTAACATAGCTCTCAGTTTGTTCCGTAAAGTAAAAAAAAAAAGTGCTGTTTATGTTTATTTTTATTTTCAAATAGGACTCAATACCCCATCTCCTGGGTAGAAGTCCTGTGTTCTATACCCCATTGCAGAAATTTTGCACTCTTCGTCACCTTGCTTCCTGCTAGGCTCCTCGACAGCAGTATCGGACGCCGACACTAGCAATGTGAATAGAGGTTGTAATTGGTACGCTAAAGTAAGCCATGGTGTTCCACAAGGCTCAGTGCTTGGACCAATTCTATTCACCTTATATATCCTTCCTCTAGGCAATATTATTAGGAAACACTTAATTAACTTTCATTGTTACGCGGATGACACCCAATTATACCTCTCAATCAAGCCAGACGAAACCAGACAGTTAGCTAAACTTCAGGCATGCATCAAAGATATAAATTCATGGATGACCTACAATTTTCTGATGTTAAACTCAGACAAATCTGAAGTTATTGTGATGGGCCCTAAACAACTTCGAGCCTCAATATCCAAAGATATATTTACTCTGGATGGTATTGCCCTGGCCTCCAGCACTACCGTCAGAAATCTAGGAGTTATTTTTGATCAGGATATATTCTTTAATGCTCAATTAAAACAAACCTCAAGAACAGACTTTTTTCATCTTTGTAACATTTCCAAAATTAGGAACATCCTGTCTCAAAACTATGCTGAAAAACTAGTTCATGCATTTGTAACTTCCAGGCTGGACTATTGTAGTACCTTGTCATTAGGATGTTCAAATAAAACCCTTAAGACTCTCCAGATGATCTAGAATGCTGCAGCATGTTTTCTGACAAGAACTAAGAAAAGAGATCATATTTCTCCTGTATTAGATTCACTGCATTGGCTTCCTGTAAAATCCAGGATTGAATTTAAAATCCTTCTTCTGACCTACAAAGCTCTAAATGGTCAAGCACCATTACATCTTGAAGGGCTCATAGTACCTTATTGTCCCACTAGAGCACTGCACTCCCAGAATTCAGAGTTGATTGTGGTTCCTAGAGTCTCTAAAAGTGGAGTGGGAGCCAGAGCCTTCAGCTATCAGGCTCCTCTTCTGTGGAATCAGCTCCCAGTCTGGGTCTGGGAGGCAGACACTGTCTCCACATTTAAGAGTAAACTTAAAACTCTCCTCTTTGATAAAGCTTATAATTAGGGGATGAGGAGTTGCAGCGTCCGCCCACCCATTTCTTGTCATTGTCATCACATTCATTTATCATATAATCAATAAAATAATAATAATAAGGTAGTGGCAGGTCAGTACAGCCCGACCAAGCTCCTCTCTTTAACCTGTCTCTCTTAATTATGCTGTTATAGTTTTAGACTTCTGGGGGACTTCCTTTGACACACTGAGCACTCGCTCTGTTTTCATTTGTGTGCATCCATGTCCCAGAAATGCTTGTTACTAACCTAGCTCTGGGGAGTTATTCCCCGGAGCCCTTATGTTCTTTTTTGACCAGCATGTTTCCTTTGATTAGGGTGGCATCAAAATCATGGTAGCAGATGTTGCCGTGGTCCTGCTACACATCATGCTATGCCCTGTTACATCCTGCTACGCTCTGCAGTGCCCTGCAAAGTCTTGCAAAGTCCTGCAAAGTCCTGTTATCTGCTATCTGCCATGCGGTGCCCTGCTAGCTAACTAGTATTTCTAGTCACTCTTCCATTATCTTTTATTGTGACTTTTATTGCCACTCTTTATTTCAACCCAGTGTCAAACAGTCAAACAGTGTCAAACAGTCAAACAGTGACCCTAAGACTAATGATTATCTCACGTAAAAGGTCAAATAAAAACTGGGGCCACACAATATATTGCTTTTTCAGCATCATCGCAATATCAACTGGTGCAATAAACACTTTGCAAAAGGCTGTGACACATCCCAAACAACGCGCAGAGATTTCTTTCTGTTAGTTAGTTGAAAGAGAATATCAGTAGAAAACTGCACTTTTAAATGTAACTGTCACTTTTTTTAGTGCAGCCTTTTATATTCAATTCAATGTTAAATTTGTTCAATAAAAGAATGTTGGAAATGATTTTCTTTCCTTTGTTTTAAATTCAAAATGCAATTTGTTGTACTTTATCAGAATACTCAAAGCAGCAGAAATGCAGAATTGAGTACACTTTAATATCTGTTTATTTATTGCAAGTTATATCGTTATTGCGATGTTCAACAACTTTGAACAACGTGCATGTTGCATATTTTTCTCATATTGTTGAGCGCTAACAAAAACCTCTTATCATATTTTCAAAATAAGAAGAAAAGCTCCTTCCATGTCTGTTCTGTACTTTATTTTCAACCATGGAAACATATAAATGAACTCCAGGTTCCAACGCCTGCATTGATAATAACCTATGGTGTTTAAGCAAAACGTATGTGACACACATTCACTGTTGGAACTATACAATTTCCTCTTTGGCCTTCTGTGCATTATGTACACTTAAGCACAAATACTGGAAGAAGAAATACATATTGGACTTTGGGTAGTTCTTCTGCAGTTTATTTCTGATGAATCCAAGTTTCTGTAACCTTTAACTATATTGCATGCAGGTCACTCACAGAACCATTACTGTATGTAATAATGTCAGTGACATCTAAGTAAGAGCATATGTTACGTAATTGTTTGTCACTCCTAGTAATTAATTTCTTTTTAAAAATGTAATTGTGTCTTTGTCTTGCATTTATTTTCATGTCTAACTGAATTATGAACATCCAGTGACAGATGACTGGTAATACTAATATTAGTCCTTGCCACATTTAGCATCAGTGTGAACATGACCTAGGTCAAGCAGCCCTCCTCACACCAGTGTCCCCAGCCAAATAACTCTATTAACTGTTTCCCATGCACAATCCTCTCCACTTCCTGCACACACACACACACACACACACACACACACACACACACACACACACACACACACACACTTCCTGTCATGACAAGGCTGAAATTAAAACAGGCTGTTAGTTTGGACCCCTCCGCAGCCGACAGTGAGATTAGGGCATTTTCTCACAGTCCTAATAGACAGGCAGTGGCGGTCTGGAGTGATGGGATACAACTCGGCAACTCTGTGTGTGTTTGTGTTTTTTCACATAAAACATGAAAACTGATTGGGATCAAGACAGGATTACTTTAAAGGGTAGCTTTGGATTTTTCAACCTGGCCCCTATTTTCCTAGGTTTTTGTGTTTAACAATCTTTGAAATTGGTCCAGTATTACATAAGCAAGACCGCTGCTCCGATGTAACATGTACAGTAATGGGCATAAGCGCACCTTCAATTTACGTCCACTTATGGCTTTTTGCCACTAACAGGTCAGGTTATTATTCTAAGAGTCTGATAACATTATGGAAATGTTCCCTACAGAGATAGACATTTTTGGTTTAAATAGTAAGATCATTTTACTTTGACATGAAACAGCCCCAAAATTGCTATTGCCAAATTTCATTTAAATAAACAGCAAAGTAGACAGACACAAAATTAAACTTTTGAAAGCCGTGAACACTGGTTTGGCTGAAATAGAAGACCTTAATTCACCCATTTTCATGTGAAATATGTGGACTCTATACATTCTATAAACATAAATATATAGGGATAGTGATTTTGGGGCTGCTTTTATGTTAAAGAAAAAGTCTATCTCTGTAGGAATCCTTTCCATAATGTTATCAGACACTTAGAATAATAACCTGAGCCTGTCAGTGGCAAAAACAATGCACATTTGTTCTATAGTATCACAATGCAGCGCGGTTTGCCGGTTCCAGCGCTCAATATTGGACTCATTTTGGAGGATTTGTTTTTCACATTAGTCTTTTAGACACCATCACCAGGTTGATAAAAAACAACTTCAAAACCAAAAACCAATACAGGCTGCCAGGTTAGAATAACCTGCTTGTTTCATGTGGAGGGGTTTCACGTGTGCACCATTTACATGGTAATCACACCCTGAAGGTAAATAATACCAAGGCGTGTTTAAACATGTGTAAGTGTGTGTATTTATGTTGGGTGTGTGAAGAGGGGACAGTCAATCACTCAGGGTTCACACAGGTTCACTGTCAGACAGTGGGTACAATATGGAGGCCTACTAGTTATCAACAGGCTTCATCGGCATTAACATTATGTTGACATTTCTGTAGCAATCTCGAGGCACTATATCCGGTTTCATATTTGTCAGTCAACTTTCAAAGTACATTCGGGGCTACACTCAAAACATTTTGGGGCTGATGCCCTGGCAAAATAGGCTGACGCTGCGTCTGGTGCCAGCTGACCAATCAGAGCAGACTGGGCTTTTTAGAAGGGAGGCCAAGACCTCAGACAGTGGGCTCGTTGGCGATGAGCCAGGTCTGTGCAGAATGGATCTGCGGCGATCGCCGCCCAATGCATGCTGGTTAGATTTGTGTCCGACTTGCTCTGACGTCATCAACACATGGGCAACGATAACCTCACGAGATCAAGGAGACCGCAGGTTTGGGACGCAGGCAGCGCAGTTGCTTTTTGTCGACTGCAAGACCCAGGCAGACCCAGGGTATGCTGGGAAACGCCTGCCTCGGCCTCAGCTGATATAACAGCTGATTGATTTAGAATTGACTTAACATGATGACGTTTTATATAGAATTTTTATTGTTTTTGAATTGGAGGGATTTGAATTGCTGATTTAAAAGCTTATGTACAAACCACATGTGAGACTAAATCCGTTCAGATCACAGATCATCTACAGTGTGTTGTCAATTAAAATTAGCAACAGATCGCATGTAGAGCATTTTGACAGCTAGAACAACTTGAGGCAGCATACAAGCTGATATATGAGTCTGATAACATTTTATTAAATCAAAGTCGGACTTAAGAGGATGTGAGTGTATCTGTGACTTCCTGTTCAGCCTGGTTGCTGGAAATGGCTGGAAAGTGTTTGACTTGACAGCAGATTTTTGTCACCGCCCCCGGCTGCTGCCGCCTGCTCTCTTCCACTTTACAGGCGAGGCGCAGATCATCTCTTATCTCCCAGTGTTTCATTCAGAAGAGCTGCAGCAAAGGCCAGTATGAACATTAAAACATGTAAACCTATTGTAGTAGACCCCACAAGTACAAATATGATGCTGAAAAGGAGTATAATAGGGGCTTTTTTATTAAAATACGCTATACAGAGCACATGGATTCAGTGTTTTGATTGCTTTCTAGTATAAAATAGACATACTTCCTATTGTTTGGTTTCATTTTCAAACACAATAAATAATGGTTTCTGATTTGAGTTCGTACATTAATGAATATGCCATTTAGGTGATAGAATAATAAAGGTTGATAATATAAAATCTGGACTTTACCTGCAATTTTGTTTTTAATTTCGAAACTTAAAGAGGTGTCTTTTAAGATTATAGATCAATACTATCCCTCTAAAGTATTTTTTGCGACTATAAAAAAAATTCCAGGATTTAATTAAATTTGGGTTCAGGAGGCAGACACCGTCACCATTTAAGAGAAAACTTAAAACTCTGCTCTTTGATTGAGTGAGATCCAGCATTCGCTGGGAAGGGTGTATCGCTACAGACACGTTACCCCTTCTCTTCTCTGCTTCTCTTCATAGTCATCAGATTTATCTACCAACCCTTAGCTCAGGTTTGCCTTGGACTAGCTCTTAGTTATGCTGTTATAGTTTTATTCTGCCGGGGGGCTTCCTTCCTTTGACACACTGAGCTCCGCTCGCTGCTTTGTGTGCCAGTGGTTAGTACCTGTGTATATCTACAGTGTGTGCAAGTCAAGTATTCAATTTTGGCTTAGGCGGCTTACCATAGAAAACGACCAGCCTGTGAAGAGCACACATTCTTTATTCAGTCTGTTGGCTGGGACATGGCTGAGCTGGACACCCACTGGCTATACAGTCTGTCAGTGTACAGATTGGGCAGCAAGACAGAGATATGTGGTTCATTACTGCCACCATGTGGTGGTTTGTAAAATAGATGGGGAATATGAGCCCAATAAATCAAAACTCTACCATACACTATAAATGTCCTGCTAATTGCAATGCATTTAAATTTCTAATGTTTTTTACACAGCTTTCACTCAGGTTTGTACATTTCAAAAACTGTGCTGAGTGCAGGCTCACAATATTCTCATTGTGTGAGCTCAAAAGCAGAGGTGTGCAAAATGTTGTTGTCACATGTGAAGGGACACACAAATTAATTAAGCAAAACAAAGGAGGAAGAGGCCCACAGTCTCAGCCTTTGATTTAGGCTATTTATAGGTATACCACAGTAGGCTAAATATTTAAAAAATCAGCAAGATCATGGGAGATCAAGAGTTTTTCAGAACTGTTTTTACTGTGTGTTAGTGTGGGGTTTCATATGATCATTTGTTCTTATGTAAAATGCCTAGGCTACAGTGAAAATCACTTTTTAAATAAAATGTATTATTACAAGTAAATGTGTTATGAATTATCTTATACAAGGATAAGGGCCACATGTGAAAAATGTTTTTGGAGTTTTGAGTTTAGAATTCTGACTGTAAACTCCAATAGTTTTTTTTTTTACATGTGGCCCTAATATGGCCCTAATCCTGTTGGATAATATCTTATTATCTACGCATTTGATTTCATTAAAAAGTAAAGCTATAACAATAATATAAGTAATAATAAGTAATTTCATGTCACAGAACAGCAGCAGAAAAGAGTTGCTGCATGGTCTGATGTAGGCAATACAATTGGAATTGGAATAATGCAGATCAATACAAATACATGAATAAATACTAAATATTGTATGAAATGAGACATGATACAAAGATATATATATATATATTTATACAGTATATATACAGTATATATTGTATATATACAGTATATAGATATATATGCAGACATATATACAAACAGTAGGCCTATAGATAATAAGATGTTGTGGATGAGGATTAGAACCACATGTGAAAAAAAATCTATTTGAGTTATAAGTTTACAGTCAGAATTCTAAGTTGAAAGTTGGAAGAAATTTTTGTGCCCATTGACACCTCTTAATACATCCATGATTGACATCTGATGTGTTTATGACATTTTCAATGCATTTTGACTGCAGTGTTTCATTTTGAAGGAGATGTGAGGCATTTTGCATTTCATGTGTACTTTTAGGAATTGTGTTTAGAGTTTTGCAAAACGGAGAGATAGTTTTGATAACGTGTGTAAGCAGATGAAAAACTGTAAACGATGAGGCCGCGGGAGTAGTATCAGATCTGTGAGTCATTATGTCACAGCGCCACCTGCCCATTGACTCCTTGCTGAAAACAGTGTCTGCAGTGACTGTGAGTGAGAAAGACATGGGAATTAAAAGAGAAAATATGTTTACACTCTCAGTGAAACAAGGTCTAGATTTGAGGTCTTTAAATACAGTTTGATTCCTTAATATGTAATGTAGGATGTATTGCAGTTGTGAGGCTCGGGAGAAATGACGTCGATAATGCACGAAGAGTGGATGTAGCAGTAGCTGTTTGTCCGTCTGCAACAATGAGTCAATATTCACTGCTGCACCTACATTTTCATTTTTTTTGTCTTTCGGCATAATGCAGATAATAGGCAGATAAAACACTCTGTTATAGGGTAAACTGACTTAGTCTCTAATAAGACCGGACGCTTCATGTCTAAACACTTTCAAATTAAGGTAGGCTAATAATTACTTTCAGGAGCTTTATTGGCCAGGTATGAAGACACATACGAGGAATTTTTCTTTGGAGCATAGTTGCTCACAATGTGCTTACACATTCAAAACAAACAAAAATTTATACACACTAATATATACACACTAATATATACATACTCTAAACAGAAACAATATAGAGGCATGAGTGCAATGAAGAGTCCAATAAAAATTATTTAAATGTGGAACATAGTGCAAAGGGTACTGGGATAAATAGTATTAAGTTATTATATTGTAATATGAACAGTATGAACATTATGAACAGTTCTGAAATAGGAAATGAGAATGATGAGTAAATAACAAATAATAAGTGAGATGAGGATGGGAATGATGAGTAAATAATAAATAATAAGTGAGATATGGGAATGATGAATAATACTAAATAAGTGGAATAATAGTGGAACCAGTAAACAGGTGCTATTTGGAGACAGTGTTACTGGGTTATTGACCAGAATTAAACCTGACACTGTGGGTCAGTAGCCAGCTGTTCATCAGAGAGATGGCTTGTGGGTAGAAACTGTTCCTGAGTCTGTTGGTTTTGGCGTACAGTGCTCTGTAGCGCCTACCAGAGGGGAGAAGCTGGAACAGGTTGTGTCCGGGGTGAGATGGGCCTGCAGTGATGGTTCCTGCCCGTTTCCTGACTCTGGATGTGTATAAGTCATGAACGGAGGGCAGGTGGGCACCGATGATCTGTTCTGCAGTCCTAACTGTTCGTTGTAGTCTGCTCCGGTCCTTTTTGGTGGCAGATCCAAACCAGACAGTGATGGACGTGCAGAGGACAGACTGGACGATGGCGATCATTTATCCCAACCCCTCTCAGCCAATTACTTTCACTGTAGAACATTGTATGAAATGTAGATATAAGCCTATGAAAGACAAAAGAGCTTTAGATGTAGAACAACAGTGTGTACATGATATATATTCACAAATGTAGCCTACTGTTATGAAAAAAGCCATATGATGCAAATGCTTCTCTCTGAGATTTTTATGACATTTGTGTTTCATTTTGAAGGAGATGTGAGGACTTTTGCATTTTGTGTGTACAGTTATGGGAATTGTGCGTAGAGTTTTGAAAAACGCCAAACGCAGGCAAGCCCCAGTTTTGAAAACGTGTGTAAGCAGATGTAAAAAACTACAAACGATGAGGCTCCAGCAGTAGTGTCAGATCTGTGAGTCATTGTGAAAGAGCGCCTGTACAGAGGGCTGCAGCTCAGCTTTCAATTCAATCATCCCGGACATCCACATCACCAAACTGGCAGCTCTCGGCCTCCCCCCTCTCACATGTGCCTGGATAAAGGACTTTCTCACCAATTGGCACCAGACGGTGAGACTGGGCCTCCACCTCTCCTCCACTTGAACGTTGAGTAGGCCTACTGGTTCCCCACAGGGCTGTGTGCTGAGCCCCCTCCTGTACTGTCTCTACACCCGACTGCAGTCTGGCCCACAGCAACAACCTCATCGTCAAGTTTGCCGACAACACCACAGAGGTCGTACTCATCTCAAAGGGAGACGAGGTAGCCGACAGGGAGGAGGCGTCACCAATAAGCACAAGATGGCATTGATAAAGCGCTGTAGAATGTGATACTGCCTCCCTCCATCCCCAAAGCTCAAAGCCAACGTTGCTGTGCGCATAGCTGTCAGCAGCGACAAGTCTCTCTGTGGTCAGGGCGTGGGCCAGCAAAACTTTTATAAGTTTTCAATCATTTTTTTTTTTAGTTGTCTCTATGAGACGCCTCACTTTCCTTCTCTTGCTGTAATTACAGTTACTCATCATGGATGGTTAGCTGCATTGGAAAAGTGGGCATGTGCCACTGGTCATAAGGTTTCTTTTAAGTGGGTTGAAATATAAAGGATGCACTTTTAATGGGAGTAGGCCCAAAAAAAATAAAAAAGGAAAATGGACTGTTCTTATATAACTACTCAAAGCGCTTTTACATTGTACAGGAACCATTCACACACATTGATACACTGTGCCCAAGGCTGCCACAGGCTGCCACTTGCTCATCAGATAAACACTCACACACGTTTACACTCTGATGGGCAAGAATTAGGGAAACTTGGGGTTCAGTGTTCTGCCCAAAGACACTTTGACATGGGACTGCAGGGCCAGGGTTCGAACCCCCAACCTTCCGATTGGCAGGCGACCATTCTACCACTGAGCCACAGAAAGAAAAGCAAGTGTAGCATAGATTTCTGTAGAGGTGACATAAAGTAGCCAATTAAAACAATTTGTGGTGTGTTAACTGGGATTTTAACATGGAAAAAACATACTTGTAGTGGGTCAGCCAAGCACAAAAAAAAGTATTTTGGGGCCAGAGGACATCACGTGATGGACCAGGTAATTATTCTACTATTTGGCCACTATGTCAAATTGTTTGGTGCACTTTATGGGGTTTTGGTTGGAACCGTAGACTGATAATATTAATGGACAGAGGGTTTGTGACGTCACCCATTGGTTTATGGAGATCTGCTATGAGTCGTCGAGTTTGCCGTTTAAGGCGCAGCCATCCTGCTTGGATGTGACAATTATTTTAGACGGGAGGGATGAGTGAGGGAGGAGCCATAGACTGTTGGGCGATTGCTGTGTGTGACGTTAGCTGTAAATTGACAACGCTGCTTGGGTTGCCCCACTTTGATTGTTATGACACACCATTTAACTGATATTTTTATTTAATTAATATAGCCTAATATAGGCTAAATAATCTGGAAGTTGAAGTTGTTATTCCAACTGGGTAGGCGAATAATTGGTTAACCCGCCTGTTGTCCTCGGGTCAAATTTGACCCATTTTCAAAGTTTCTGGATCAGTTTATTGGCCATCAATTCCAAATATAAGTGTAAAACTAGTGGTAATAGGCTTTAAAGTTGGCTAAGAAGTTGCAACACAGAATTGAGTAATAATGTATGAGCTACTTTGTGCTTTATAAAACAAAACAGCGGACAAGTGCAAGAGCGTATGGCCGTCGACGGGTTAAACAATGAGGCTCCAGGAGTAGTATCAGATCTGAGTCATTTGAGACAGCGCCACCTGCCCATTGACTTCACGCTGTGGCCGAACGTGGTACTGCAGCCTATTTCTACCTGCCTAGTGGCGCGCGAGATGACCGTTTGATTCTAAGCGAGTAGAGGCCAGATTAAAAAATAACAAAAACAATAACCCAATCTAACGGCTTTTATTTTAATCAGACTAAACAACAAAGGAGAAAAAAAGAGGAAACAAGTACTACAGTAGCAGCCGTGGCTAGAGAAAATGTGATTTAGCCCATCTCACCTTGACCATAAACCTGATTAAAGTTCCTATTTAATGGATGAGTCATTAGAATTCGTATGCATTAATTTTATATAGCATGTATCCCACATTTACCGTTACCCACAATTCCATTGGGCATCCTCAGCTAAATCAAAGCCTATATTTTATCGACTGAAGCAATTTAAAATCTAAAAACAGTGTCTGCAGGGACTATGAGAGAGAGAGTGTGTGTCCTACATGAGAATTAACAGAGAAAACAAGGATGCACCGTCAGTGAAACTCAATCGACATTGGAGGCCTATATATACCGTTCGATTCTTTTATTTAAATTGTAGGCAGTTGAGCAGCAGTGTGACTCAGAGCGAAGTGACGCAAACATGTAGGAGATGGCAGCGATAAAGCGTTGCAGAATTTGATACTGCCCCTCTCTATCCCCCGACTCAAAGCCAACGTTGCTTGCATGTCCGTTATCAGCAAAGAGTCTCCCTGTGGTCCAGGTGTGGACCAGCAATACTACCTATATTTTTTTATTAAGTCTTTTTTTTAGAGTTGTCTCTACGTCTCACTTCACGTCTAAACAGTTTAATATTATAACTTTCCAGTTTCCTTTCATAAAGTAAAATTCATCCAGGAGTAGTTTAAGAAACATTCTGGAAACGATTGGCTGACAATCACCATCAATACCGCGACATCTGTTCCACTTTATTTCCCTCTGCCTCGTGTCGCGTAGGACGCGGGTTCGAATCCACGAGAGGTGTGGCCACATTAAAATTACAAAACAACATTGGCTTATATTTCCAATAGACAGAACAACTAAACAGTACTACAGTTGCAGCTAAAGTGAATGTGATTTAGCTGAGAGCCCACCTCACCATCAACATATAACAGATTAAAGATTACACTTCAAGTCGAAACAGTTTAAAATTAGGATAGCCTAACTTGCCTAAGTAATTACTTTGCAGGAGATTAAAACAGCACGCTTCAGTTTGGAAAAAGGCAGTACAAGATCGTCCGCTCGCGCCACTTTGAGCCTGCAGACAAGTGCCTGTTAACTAACAATGATTAGGCCAATTGGCGATATCAGAATCCTAGAGATGTCTGTTACGTTTGGCTTGATCGAAGCTGTGGCCAAAAGCGCGGCGTAATTCGCACAATGGTCTGGTTGGCTCCGAGTGTTGTGGCGTTGCAACCTGCTGCATGTAGCGTACTGATGAAAGGCTTTATCTGGAGGTGCATTTCTCTCTGTGACACACCTGAATTAACTGTATGGCCATCTTTTGCTTGTGATCATTTTTTTGGTGTGTTTTTGCGCGCCTGTTGTCCAGCAGTGTCCTCATATTTTCCTTCTGTTCCCCATAACTTTTTTAGGCATCTTGCATTAGTAAAATGATGTCAGACGTTTTGCATTTTGATTGTGATGACACACCATTCAACTGCAATTTTAAAATAATAGGTTACAGATTTTTTACAACTGCTTACATCAAATCTTTATATGTCACCCAATTTTTGAATCCTGTCATTTAAAGCGCAAAAGCACACACCAAATCTCCGAGACCATAAGCTATTTCTCAGCTTTTCACTTAGTTTCAGTAATCAGTAAGTGAAAGATGTGAACGTGTGCACGCACGCACGCACGCACGCACGCACAAACACACACATACACACATACCTATGTGTGAATGGTGTCTGTAATATATAAAAGTGCATTTAGTAGGCTAGTTGTTAAAACTAGAAAAGCATTATATAAACAGTCCATTTACACACACACACACACACACACACACTCATACTCACATGCACACACACGTGTTCTTCAATGGAAATGTAGATATAAGCCTGTGAAAGACAAAACAGCTTTAGATTTAGAACAACAGTGTGTACATGATATATCCACAAATGTAGCCTACTGTTATGAAAAAAAGCCTTTTGATACAAATGCTTCTTTATGAGATGTGTTTATGACATTTTTAAGGTGTTTTGACTGCTGTGTTTCAGTTTGAAGGAGATGTGAGGACTTTTAAATTTTGTGTGTACAGTTTTGGGAATTGTGTGTAGACTTTTGAAAACCGGAGAGATAGTTTTGATAACGTGTGTAAGCAGATGTAAAAATTGTAAACGATGAGGCCGCGGGAGTAGTATCAGATCTGTGAGTCATTGTGTCACAGCGCCACCTGCCCATTGACTTCACGCTGTGGCCGAACTTGGTACTGCAGCCTATTTCTCCCTGCCTAGTGGCGCGCGAGATGACCGTTTGATTCTAAGCGAGTAGAGGCCAGATTAAAAATAACAAAACAACAACCCAATCTAACGGGCTTTTATTTTCAGCAGACAAAATAACTAAAATAGTACTAGAGTGACAGCCGTGGCTAGAGGAAATGTGATTTAGCTTAGAGCCCACCTCACCTTGACCATATACCTGATTAAAGTTCTTGTTTTATGGATGAGTCATGAAAATTTGTATAAATTAATTTTACATTCCATTTATCAGGCATTACCCACAATTCCAATGGGCATCTTCAACCAAATCAAAGCCAAATAAAGCCAATAAATTGTAAACTAAAGCAATTTAAAATCTGAAAACAGTGTCTGCAGTGACTATGAGAGAGAGAGTGTGTGTCCGACATGGGAATGAACCGAGAGTGTGTCTTACATGGGAATTAACAGAGAAAACATGTTTGCACCGTCAGTGAAACGCGATCGACATTAGAGCTATTTAAATACAGCTCGATTTCATATTAATAGATGTAGGTAGTGGAGCAGCACTGAGACTCGTCGCACGCGACGCTAATAAGCACTATTGGAATTGATAAAGCGTTGAATCTGATCCTACTTCTCTCTATTCCGTAATTCCTACCCAATATTCACGGTGCGCAATGCTGTCAGCAGCGACAGGTCTCTCTGTGGTCTGGACGTGGACTAGCGAAACTACCTTATTTTTTTTTAAGAAGTTGTCAATCTTTTTTTTTTTATTTTTATTTTTTTTTAAGAAGTTGTCAATCTTTTTTATTTTTTTTATTTTTAATTTTTAAGAGTTGTCATTTTGAGACCCAACGCCTCACTTCACTTCTAAACAGTTTAATATTATAACTTTCCAGGAGAATTTAAAAAACAGGCTTTGCTGCCAGGGGGAAAAGGCACTGTAAGATCTTTCAACACCATCCTATTTCCCTCTAATAAAGTAATATTCCTTCAGGAGTAGTTTAAGAAACATTCTGGAAACGATTGGCTGACAATCACCATCAATACCGCGACATCTGTTCCACTTTATTTCCCTCTGCCTCGTGTCGCGTAGGACGCGGGTTCGAATCCACGAGAGGTGTGGCCACATTAAAATTACAAAACAACATTGGCTTATATTTCCAATAGACAGAACAACTAAACAGTACTACAGTTGCAGCTAAAGTGAATGTGATTTAGCTGAGAGCCCACCTCACCATCAACATTTAACAGATTAAAGATTACACTTCAAGTCGAAACAGTTTAAAATTAGGATAGCCTAACTTGCCTAAGTAATTACTTTGCAGGAGATTTAAAAAGCACGCTTCAGTTTGGAAAAAGGCAGTACAAGATCTTCCGCTCGCGCCACTTTGAGCCTGCAGACAAGTGCCTGTTAACTAACAATGATTAGGCCAATTGGCGATATCAGAATCCTAGAGATGTCTGTTACGTTTGGCTTGATCGAAGCTGTGGCCAAAAGCGCGGCGTAATTCGCACAATGGTCTGGTTGGCTCCGAGTGTTGTGGCGTTGCAACCTGCTGCATGTAGCGTACTGATGAAATGCTTTATCTGGAGGTGCATTTCTCTCTGTGACACACCTGAATTAACTGTATGGCCATCTTTTGCTTGTGATCATTTTTTTGGTGTGTTTTTGCGCGCCTGTTGTCCAGCAGTGTCCTCATATTTTCCTTCTGTTCCCCATAACTTTTTTAGGCATCTTGCATTAGTAAAATGATGTCAGACGTTTTGCATTTTGATTGTGATGACACACCATTCAACTGCAATTTTAAAATAATAGGTTACAGATTTTTTACAACTGCTTACATCAAATCTTTATATGTCACCCAATTTTTGAATCCTGTCATTTAAAGCGCAAAAGCACACACCAAATCTCCGAGACCATAAGCTATTTCTCAGCTTTTCACTTAGTTTCAGTAATCAGTAAGTGAAAGATGTGAACGTGCACGCACGCACGCACGCACAAACACACACATACACACATACCTATGTGTGAATGGTGTCTGTAATATATAAAAGTGCATTTAGTAGGCTAGTTGTTAAAACTAGAAAAGCATTATATAAACAGTCCATTTACACACACACACACACACACACACACACACATACTCACATGCACACACACGTGTTCTTCAATGGAAATGTAGATATAAGCCTGTGAAAGACAAAACAGCTTTAGATTTAGAACAACAGTGTGTACATGATATATCCACAAATGTAGCCTACTGTTATGAATAAAAGCCTTTTGATACAAATGCTTCTTTATGAGATGTGTTTATGACATTTTTAAGGTGTTTTGACTGCTGTGTTTCAGTTTGAAGGAGATGTGAGGACTTTTAAATTTTGTGTGTACAGTTTTGGGAATTGTGTGTAGACTTTTGAAAACCGGAGAGATAGTTTTGATAACGTGTGTAAGCAGATGTAAAAATTGTAAACGATGAGGCCGCGGGAGTAGTATCAGATCTGTGAGTCATTGTGTCACAGCGCCACCTGCCCATTGACTTCACGCTGTGGCCGAACTTGGTACTGCAGCCTATTTCTCCCTGCCTAGTGGCGCGCGAGATGACCGTTTGATTCTAAGCGAGTAGAGGCCAGATTAAAAAATAACAAAACAACAACCCAATCTAACGGGCTTTTATTTTAATCAGACAAAATAACTAAAATAGTACTAGAGTGACAGCCGTGGCTAGAGGAAATGTGATTTAGCTTAGAGCCCACCTCACCTTGACCATATACCTGATTAAAGTTCTTGTTTTATGGATGAGTCATGAAAATTTGTATAAATTAATTTTACATTCCATTTATCAGGCATTACCCACAATTCCAATGGGCATCTTCAACCAAATCAAAGCCAAATAAAGCCAATAAATTGTAAACTAAAGCAATTTAAAATCTGAAAACAGTGTCTGCAGTGACTATGAGAGAGAGAGAGTGTGTCCGACATGGGAATGAACACAGAGTGTGTCCTACATGAGAATTAACAGAGAAAACAAGGATGCACCGTCAGTGAAACTCAATCGACATTGGAGGCCTATATATACCGTTCGATTCTTTTATTTAAATTGTAGGCAGTTGAGCAGCAGTGTGACTCAGAGCGAAGTGACGCAAACATGTAGGAGATGGCAGCGATAAAGCGTTGCAGAATTTGATACTGCCCCTCTCTATCCCCCGACTCAAAGCCAACGTTGCTTGCATGTCCGTTATCAGCAAAGAGTCTCCTGTGGTCCAGGTGTGGACCAGCAATACTACCTATATTTTTTTATTAAGTCTTTTTTTTAGAGTTGTCTCTACGTCTCACTTCACGTCTAAACAGTTTAATATTATAACTTTCCAGGAGAATTTAAAAAACAGGCTTTGCTGCCAGGGGGAAAAGGCACTGTAAGATCTTTCAACACCATCCTATTTCCCTCTAATAAAGTAATATTCCTTCAGGAGTAGTTTAAGAAACATTCTGGAAACGATTGGCTGACAATCACCATCAATACCGCGACATCTGTTCCACTTTATTTCCCTCTGCCTCGTGTCGCGTAGGACGCGGGTTCGAATCCACGAGAGGTGTGGCCACATTAAAATTACAAAACAACATTGGCTTATATTTCCAATAGACAGAACAACTAAACAGTACTACAGTTGCAGCTAAAGTGAATGTGATTTAGCTGAGAGCCCACCTCACCATCAACATATAACAGATTAAAGATTACACTTCAAGTCGAAACAGTTTAAAATTAGGATAGCCTAACTTGCCTAAGTAATTACTTTGCAGGAGATTTAAAAGCACGCTTCAGTTTGGAAAAAGGCAGTACAAGATCTTCCGCTCGCGCCACTTTGAGCCTGCAGACAAGTGCCTGTTAACTAACAATGATTAGGCCAATTGGCGATATCAGAATCCTAGAGATGTCTGTTACGTTTGGCTTGATCGAAGCTGTGGCCAAAAGCGCGGCGTAATTCGCACAATGGTCTGGTTGGCTCCGAGTGTTGTGGCGTTGCAACCTGCTGCATGTAGCGTACTGATGAAATGCTTTATCTGGAGGTGCATTTCTCTCTGTGACACACCTGAATTAACTGTATGGCCATCTTTTGCTTGTGATCATTTTTTTGGTGTGTTTTTGCGCGCCTGTTGTCCAGCAGTGTCCTCATATTTTCCTTCTGTTCCCCATAACTTTTTTAGGCATCTTGCATTAGTAAAATGATGTCAGACGTTTTGCATTTTGATTGTGATGACACACCATTCAACTGCAATTTTAAAATAATAGGTTACAGATTTTTTACAACTGCTTACATCAAATCTTTATATGTCACCCAATTTTTGAATCCTGTCATTTAAAGCGCAAAAGCACACACCAAATCTCCGAGACCATAAGCTATTTCTCAGCTTTTCACTTAGTTTCAGTAATCAGTAAGTGAAAGATGTGAACGTGCGCACGCACACGCACGCACGCACAAACACACATACACACACATACCTATGTGTGAATGGTGTCTGTAATATATAAAAGTGCATTTAGTAGGCTAGTTGTTAAAACTAGAAAAGCAGTATATAAACAGGCCATTTACACACACACACACACACACACACACACACGTGTTCTTCAATGGAAATGTAGATATAAGCCTATGAAAGACAAAAGAGCTTTAGATTTAGAACAACAGTGTGTACATGATATATCCACAAATGTAGCCTACTGTTATGAAAAAAAGCCTTTTGATACAAATGCTTCTTTATGAGATGTGTTTATGACATTTTTAAGGTGTTTTGACTGCTGTGTTTCAGTTTGAAGGAGATGTGAGGACTTTTAAATTTTGTGTGTACAGTTTTGGGAATTGTGTGTAGACTTTTGAAAACCGGAGAGATAGTTTTGATAACGTGTGTAAGCAGATGTAAAAATTGTAAACGATGAGGCCGCGGGAGTAGTATCAGATCTGTGAGTCATTGTGTCACAGCGCCACCTGCCCATTGACTTCACGCTGTGGCCGAACTTGGTACTGCAGCCTATTTCTCCCTGCCTAGTGGCGCGCGAGATGACCGTTTGATTCTAAGCGAGTAGAGGCCAGATTAAAAATAACAAAACGACAACCCAATCTAACGGGCTTTTATTTTAATCAGACAAAATAACTAAAATAGTACTACAGTGGCAGCCGTGGCTAGAGGAAATGTGATTTAGCTTAGAGCCCACCTCACCTTGACCATATACCTGATTAAAGTTCTTGTTTTATGGATGAGTCATGAAAATTTGTATAAATTAATTTTACATTCCATTTATCAGGCATTACCCACAATTCCAATGGGCATCTTCAACCAAATCAAAGCCAAATAAAGCCAATAAATTGTAAACTAAAGCAATTTAAAATCTGAAAACAGTGTCTGCAGTGACTATGAGAGAGAGAGTGTGTGTCCGACATGGGAATGAACCGAGAGTGTGTCTTACATGGGAATTAACAGAGAAAACATGTTTGCACCGTCAGTGAAACGCGATCGACATTAGAGCTATTTAAATACAGCTCGATTTCATATTAATAGATGTAGGTAGTGGAGCAGCACTGAGACTCGTCGCACGCGACGCTAATAAGCACTATTGGAATTGATAAAGCGTTGTAGCATCTGATCCTACTTCTCTCTATTCCGTAATTCCTACCCAATATTCACGGTGCGCAATGCTGTCAGCAGCGACAGGTCTCTGTGGTCTGGACGTGGACTAGCGAAACTACCTTATTTTTTTTTAAGAAGTTGTCAATCTGTTTTATTTTTTTATTTTTATTTTTTTTTAAGAAGTTGTCAATCTTTTTTATTTTTTTTATTTTTAATTTTTAAGAGTTGTCATTTTGAGACCCAACGCCTCACTTCACTTCTAAACAGTTTAATATTATAACTTTCCAGGAGAATTTAAAAAACAGGCTTTGCTGCCAGGGGGAAAAGGCACTGTAAGATCTTTCAACACCATCCTATTTCCCTCTAATAAAGTAATATTCCTTCAGGAGTAGTTTAAGAAACATTCTGGAAACGATTGGCTGACAATCACCATCAATACCGCGACATCTGTTCCACTTTATTTCCCTCTGCCTCGTGTCGCGTAGGACGCGGGTTCGAATCCACGAGAGGTGTGGCCACATTAAAATTACAAAACAACATTGGCTTATATTTCCAATAGACAGAACAACTAAACAGTACTACAGTTGCAGCTAAAGTGAATGTGATTTAGCTGAGAGCCCACCTCACCATCAACATATAACAGATTAAAGATTACACTTCAAGTCGAAACAGTTTAAAATTGGGATAGCCTAACTTGCCTAAGTAATTACTTTGCAGGAGATTTAAAAAGCACGCTTCAGTGGGGAAAAAGGCAGTACAAGATCTTCCGCTCGCGCCACTTTGAGCCTGCAGACAAGTGCCTGTTAACTAACAATGATTAGGCCAATTGGCGATATCAGAATCCTAGAGATGTCTGTTACGTTTGGCTTGATCGAAGCTGTGGCCAAAAGCGCGGCGTAATTCGCACAATGGTCTGGTTGGCTCCGAGTGTTGTGGCGTTGCAACCTGCTGCATGTAGCGTACTGATGAAATGCTTTATCTGGAGGTGCATTTCTCTCTGTGACACACCTGAATTAACTGTATGGCCATCTTTTGCTAGTGATCATTTTTTTGGTGTGTTTTTGCGCGCCTGTTGTCCAGCAGTGTCCTCATATTTTCCTTCTGTTCCCCATAACTTTTTTAGGCATCTTGCATTAGTAAAATGATGTCAGACGTTTTGCATTTTGATTGTGATGACACACCATTCAACTGCAATTTTAAAATAATAGGTTACAGATTTTTTACAACTGCTTACATCAAATCTTTATATGTCACCCAATTTTTGAATCCTGTCATTTAAAGCGCAAAAGCACACACCAAATCTCCGAGACCATAAGCTATTTCTCAGCTTTTCACTTAGTTTCAGTAATCAGTAAGTGAAAGATGTGAACGTGTGCACGCACGCACGCACGCACGCACAAACACACACATACACACATACCTATGTGTGAATGGTGTCTGTAATATATAAAAGTGCATTTAGTAGGCTAGTTGTTAAAACTAGAAAAGCATTATATAAACAGTCCATTTACACACACACACACACACACACACACACTCATACTCACATGCACACACACGTGTTCTTCAATGGAAATGTAGATATAAGCCTGTGAAAGACAAAACAGCTTTAGATTTAGAACAACAGTGTGTACATGATATATCCACAAATGTAGCCTACTGTTATGAAAAAAGCCTTTTGATACAAATGCTTCTTTATGAGATGTGTTTATGACATTTTTAAGGTGTTTTGACTGCTGTGTTTCAGTTTGAAGGAGATGTGAGGACTTTTAAATTTTGTGTGTACAGTTTTGGGAATTGTGTGTAGACTTTTGAAAACCGGAGAGATAGTTTTGATAACGTGTGTAAGCAGATGTAAAAATTGTAAACGATGAGGCCGCGGGAGTAGTATCAGATCTGTGAGTCATTGTGTCACAGCGCCACCTGCCCATTGACTTCACGCTGTGGCCGAACTTGGTACTGCAGCCTATTTCTCCCTGCCTAGTGGCGCGCGAGATGACCGTTTGATTCTAAGCGAGTAGAGGCCAGATTAAAAAATAACAAAACAACAACCCAATCTAACGGGCTTTTATTTTCAGCAGACAAAATAACTAAAATAGTACTAGAGTGACAGCCGTGGCTAGAGGAAATGTGATTTAGCTTAGAGCCCACCTCACCTTGACCATATACCTGATTAAAGTTCTTGTTTTATGGATGAGTCATGAAAATTTGTATAAATTAATTTTACATTCCATTTATCAGGCATTACCCACAATTCCAATGGGCATCTTCAACCAAATCAAAGCCAAATAAAGCCAATAAATTGTAAACTAAAGCAATTTAAAATCTGAAAACAGTGTCTGCAGTGACTATGAGAGAGAGAGAGTGTGTCCGACATGGGAATGAACACAGAGTGTGTCCTACATGAGAATTAACAGAGAAAACAAGGATGCACCGTCAGTGAAACTCAATCGACATTGGAGGCCTATATATACCGTTCGATTCTTTTATTTAAATTGTAGGCAGTTGAGCAGCAGTGTGACTCAGAGCGAAGTGACGCAAACATGTAGGAGATGGCAGCGATAAAGCGTTGCAGAATTTGATACTGCCCCTCTCTATCCCCCGACTCAAAGCCAACGTTGCTTGCATGTCCGTTATCAGCAAAGAGTCTCCCTGTGGTCCAGGTGTGGACCAGCAATACTACCTATATTTTTTTATTAAGTCTTTTTTTTAGAGTTGTCTCTACGTCTCACTTCACGTCTAAACAGTTTAATATTATAACTTTCCAGGAGAATTTAAAAAACAGGCTTTGCTGCCAGGGGGAAAAGGCACTGTAAGATCTTTCAACACCATCCTATTTCCCTCTAATAAAGTAATATTTCTTCAGGAGTAGTTTAAGAAACATTCTGGAAACGATTGGCTGACAATCACCATCAATACCGCGACATCTGTTCCACTTTATTTCCCTCTGCCTCGTGTCGCGTAGGACGCGGGTTCGAATCCACGAGAGGTGTGGCCACATTAAAATTACAAAACAACATTGGCTTATATTTCCAATAGACAGAACAACTAAACAGTACTACAGTTGCAGCTAAAGTGAATGTGATTTAGCTGAGAGCCCACCTCACCATCAACATATAACAGATTAAAGATTACACTTCAAGTCGAAACAGTTTAAAATTAGGATAGCCTAACTTGCCTAAGTAATTACTTTGCAGGAGATTTAAAAGCACGCTTCAGTGGGGAAAAAGGCAGTACAAGATCTTCCGCTCGCGCCACTTTGAGCCTGCAGACAAGTGCCTGTTAACTAACAATGATTAGGCCAATTGGCGATATCAGAATCCTAGAGATGTCTGTTACGTTTGGCTTGATCGAAGCTGTGGCCAAAAGCGCGGCGTAATTCGCACAATGGTCTGGTTGGCTCCGAGTGTTGTGGCGTTGCAACCTGCTGCATGTAGCGTACTGATGAAATGCTTTATCTGGAGGTGCATTTCTCTCTGTGACACACCTGAATTAACTGTATGGCCATCTTTTGCTTGTGATCATTTTTTTGGTGTGTTTTTGCGCGCCTGTTGTCCAGCAGTGTCCTCATATTTTCCTTCTGTTCCCCATAACTTTTTTAGGCATCTTGCATTAGTAAAATGATGTCAGACGTTTTGCATTTTGATTGTGATGACACACCATTCAACTGCAATTTTAAAATAATAGGTTACAGATTTTTTACAACTGCTTACATCAAATCTTTATATGTCACCCAATTTTTGAATCCTGTCATTTAAAGCGCAAAAGCACACACCAAATCTCCGAGACCATAAGCTATTTCTCAGCTTTTCACTTAGTTTCAGTAATCAGTAAGTGAAAGATGTGAACGTGCACGCACACGCACGCACGCACAAACACACACATACACACATACCTATGTGTGAATGGTGTCTGTAATATATAAAAGTGCATTTAGTAGGCTAGTTGTTAAAACTAGAAAAGCAGTATATAAACAGGCCATTTACACACACACACACACACACACACACACACACACACACACGTGTTCTTCAATGGAAATGTAGATATAAGCCTGTGAAAGACAAAACAGCTTTAGATTTAGAACAACAGTGTGTACATGATATATCCACAAATGTAGCCTACTGTTATGAAAAAAAGCCTTTTGATACAAATGCTTCTTTTTGAGATTTGTTTATGACATTTTTAAGGTGTTTTGACTGCTGTGTTTCAGTTTGAAGGAGATGTGAGGACTTTTAAATTTTGTGTGTACAGTTTTGGGAATTGTGTGTAGACTTTTGAAAACGGAGAGATAGTTTTGATAACGTGTGTAAGCAGATGTAAAAATTGTAAACGATGAGGCCGCGGGAGTAGTATCAGATCTGTGAGTCATTGTGTCACAGCGCCACCTGCCCATTGACTTCACGCTGTGGCCGAACTTGGTACTGCAGCCTATTTCTCCCTGCCTAGTGGCGCGCGAGATGACCGTTTGATTCTAAGCGAGTAGAGGCCAGATTAAAAATAACAAAACGACAACCCAATCTAACGGGCTTTTATTTTCAGCAGACAAAATAACTAAAATAGTACTACAGTGGCAGCCGTGGCTAGAGGAAATGTGATTTAGCTTAGAGCCCACCTCACCTTGACCATATACCTGATTAAAGTTCTTGTTTTATGGATGAGTCATGAAAATTTGTATAAATTAATTTTACATTCCATTTATCAGGCATTACCCACAATTCCAATGGGCATCTTCAACCAAATCAAAGCCAAATAAAGCCAATAAATTGTAAACTAAAGCAATTTAAAATCTGAAAACAGTGTCTGCAGTGACTATGAGAGAGAGAGTGTGTGTCCGACATGGGAATGAACCAGAGTGTGTCTTACATGAGAATTAACAGAGAAAACATGTTTGCACCGTCAGTGAAACGCGATCGACATTAGAGCTATTTAAATACAGCTCGATTTCATATTAATAGATGTAGGTAGTGGAGCAGCACTGAGACTCGTCGCACGCGACGCTAATAAGCACTATTGGAATTGATAAAGCGTTGTAGAATCTGATCCTACTTCTCTCTATTCCGTAATTCCTACCCAATATTCACGGTGCGCAATGCTGTCAGCAGCGACAGGTCTCTGTGGTCTGGACGTGGACTAGCGAAACTACCTTATTTTTTTTTAAGAAGTTGTCAATCTTTTTAATTTTTTTATTTTTATTTTTTTAAGAAGTTGTCAATCTTTTTAATTTTTTTTATTTTTAATTTTTAAGAGTTGTCATTTTGAGACCCAACGCCTCACTTCACTTCTAAACAGTTTAATATTATAACTTTCCAGGAGAATTTAAAAAACAGGCTTTGCTGCCAGGGGGAAAAGGCACTGTAAGATCTTTCAACACCATCCTATTTCCCTCTAATAAAGTAATATTCCTTCAGGAGTAGTTTAAGAAACATTCTGGAAACGATTGGCTGACAATCACCATCAATACCGCGACATCTGTTCCACTTTATTTCCCTCTGCCTCGTGTCGCGTAGGACGCGGGTTCGAATCCACGAGAGGTGTGGCCACATTAAAATTACAAAACAACATTGGCTTATATTTCCAATAGACAGAACAACTAAACAGTACTACAGTTGCAGCTAAAGTGAATGTGATTTAGCTGAGAGCCCACCTCACCATCAACATTTAACAGATTAAAGATTACACTTCAAGTCGAAACAGTTTAAAATTAGGATAGCCTAACTTGCCTAAGTAATTACTTTGCAGGAGATTTAAAAGCACGCTTCAGTGGGGAAAAAGGCAGTACAAGATCTTCCGCTCGCGCCACTTTGAGCCTGCAGACAAGTGCCTGTTAACTAACAATGATTAGGCCAATTGGCGATATCAGAATCCTAGAGATGTCTGTTACGTTTGGCTTGATCGAAGCTGTGGCCAAAAGCGCGGCGTAATTCGCACAATGGTCTGGTTGGCTCCGAGTGTTGTGGCGTTGCAACCTGCTGCATGTAGCGTACTGATGAAATGCTTTATCTGGAGGTGCATTTCTCTCTGTGACACACCTGAATTAACTGTATGGCCATCTTTTGCTTGTGATCATTTTTTTGGTGTGTTTTTGCGCGCCTGTTGTCCAGCAGTGTCCTCATATTTTCCTTCTGTTCCCCATAACTTTTTTAGGCATCTTGCATTAGTAAAATGATGTCAGACGTTTTGCATTTTGATTGTGATGACACAACATTCAACTGCAATTTTAAAATAATAGGTTACAGATTTTTTACAACTGCTTACATCAAATCTTTATATGTCACCCAATTTTTGAATCCTGTCATTTAAAGCGCAAAAGCACACACCAAATCTCCGAGACCATAAGCTATTTCTCAGCTTTTCACTTAGTTTCAGTAATCAGTAAGTGAAAGATGTGAACGTGTGCATGCACGCACGCACACGCACGCACGCACAAACACACACATACACACATACCTATGTGTGAATGGTGTCTGTAATATATAAAAGTGCATTTAGTAGGCTAGTTGTTAAAACTAGAAAAGCAGTATATAAACAGACACACACACACACACACACACACACACACACACGTGTTCTTCAATGGAAATGTAGATATAAGCCTGTGAAAGACAAAACAGCTTTAGATTTAGAACAACAGTGTGTACATGATATATCCACAAATGTAGCCTACTGTTATGAAAAAAGCCTTTTGATACAAATGCTTCTTTATGAGATGTGTTTATGACATTTTTAAGGTGTTTTGACTGCTGTGTTTCAGTTTGAAGGAGATGTGAGGACTTTTAAATTTTGTGTGTACAGTTTTGGGAATTGTGTGTAGACTTTTGAAAACGGAGAGATAGTTTTGATAACGTGTGTAAGCAGATGTAAAAATTGTAAACGATGAGGCCGCGGGAGTAGTATCAGATCTGTGAGTCATTGTGTCACAGCGCCACCTGCCCATTGACTTCACGCTGTGGCCGAACTTGGTACTGCAGCCTATTTCTCCCTGCCTAGTGGCGCGCGAGATGACCGTTTGATTCTAAGCGAGTAGAGGCCAGATTAAAAATAACAAAACAACAACCCAATCTAACGGGCTTTTATTTTCAGCAGACAAAATAACTAAAATAGTACTAGAGTGACAGCCGTGGCTAGAGGAAATGTGATTTAGCTTAGAGCCCACCTCACCTTGACCATATACCTGATTAAAGTTCTTGTTTTATGGATGAGTCATGAAAATTTGTATAAATTAATTTTACATTCCATTTATCAGGCATTACCCACAATTCCAATGGGCATCTTCAACCAAATCAAAGCCAAATAAAGCCAATAAATTGTAAACTAAAGCAATTTAAAATCTGAAAACAGTGTCTGCAGTGACTATGAGAGAGAGAGTGTGTCCGACATGGGAATGAACACAGAGTGTGTCCTACATGAGAATTAACAGAGAAAACAAGGATGCACCGTCAGTGAAACTCAATCGACATTGGAGGCCTATATATACCGTTCGATTCTTTTATTTAAATTGTAGGCAGTTGAGCAGCAGTGTGACTCAGAGCGAAGTGACGCAAACATGTAGGAGATGGCAGCGATAAAGCGTTGCAGAATTTGATACTGCCCTCTCTATCCCCCGACTCAAAGCCACGTTGCTTGCATGTCCGTTATCAGCAAAGAGTCTCTGTGGTCAGGTGTGGACCAGCAATACTACCTATTTTTATTTTTTTAAGTCTTTTTTTAGAGTTGTCTCTACGTCTCACTTCACGTCTAAACAGTTTAATATTATAACTTTCCAGGAGAATTTAAAAAACAGGCTTTGCTGCCAGGGGGAAAAGGCACTGTAAGATCTTTCAACACCATCCTATTTCCCTCTAATAAAGTAATATTCCTTCAGGAGTAGTTTAAGAAACATTCTGGAAACGATTGGCTGACAATCACCATCAATACCGCGACATCTGTTCCACTTTATTTCCCTCTGCCTCGTGTCGCGTAGGACGCGGGTTCGAATCCACGAGAGGTGTGGCCACATTAAAATTACAAAACAACATTGGCTTATATTTCCAATAGACAGAACAACTAAACAGTACTACAGTTGCAGCTAAAGTGAATGTGATTTAGCTGAGAGCCCACCTCACCATCAACATTTAACAGATTAAAGATTACACTTCAAGTCGAAACAGTTTAAAATTAGGATAGCCTAACTTGCCTAAGTAATTACTTTGCAGGAGATTTAAAAAGCACGCTTCAGTTTGGAAAAAGGCAGTACAAGATCTTCCGCTCGCGCCACTTTGAGCCTGCAGACAAGTGCCTGTTAACTAACAATGATTAGGCCAATTGGCGATATCAGAATCCTAGAGATGTCTGTTACGTTTGGCTTGATCGAAGCTGTGGCCAAAAGCGCGGCGTAATTCGCACAATGGTCTGGTTGGCTCCGAGTGTTGTGGCGTTGCAACCTGCTGCATGTAGCGTACTGATGAAATGCTTTATCTGGAGGTGCATTTCTCTCTGTGACACACCTGAATTAACTGTATGGCCATCTTTTGCTTGTGATCATTTTTTTGGTGTGTTTTTGCGCGCCTGTTGTCCAGCAGTGTCCTCATATTTTCCTTCTGTTCCCCATAACTTTTTTAGGCATCTTGCATTAGTAAAATGATGTCAGACGTTTTGCATTTTGATTGTGATGACACACCATTCAACTGCAATTTTAAAATAATAGGTTACAGATTTTTTACAACTGCTTACATCAAATCTTTATATGTCACCCAATTTTTGAATCCTGTCATTTAAAGCGCAAAAGCACACACCAAATCTCCGAGACCATAAGCTATTTCTCAGCTTTTCACTTAGTTTCAGTAATCAGTAAGTGAAAGATGTGAACGTGCGCACGCACACGCACGCACGCACAAACACACACACATACACACATACCTATGTGTGAATGGTGTCTGTAATATATAAAAGTGCATTTAGTAGGCTAGTTGTTAAAACTAGAAAAGCAGTATATAAACAGGCCATTTACACACACACACACACACACACACACACACACGTGTTCTTCAATGGAAATGTAGATATAAGCCTGTGAAAGACAAAACAGCTTTAGATTTAGAACAACAGTGTGTACATGATATATCCACAAATGTAGCCTACTGTTATGAAAAAAGCCTTTTGATACAAATGCTTCTTTATGAGATGTGTTTATGACATTTTTAAGGTGTTTTGACTGCTGTGTTTCAGTTTGAAGGAGATGTGAGGACTTTTAAATTTTGTGTGTACAGTTTTGGGAATTGTGTGTAGACTTTTGAAAACGGAGAGATAGTTTTGATAACGTGTGTAAGCAGATGTAAAAATTGTAAACGATGAGGCCGCGGGAGTAGTATCAGATCTGTGAGTCATTGTGTCACAGCGCCACCTGCCCATTGACTTCACGCTGTGGCCGAACTTGGTACTGCAGCCTATTTCTCCCTGCCTAGTGGCGCGCGAGATGACCGTTTGATTCTAAGCGAGTAGAGGCCAGATTAAAAATAACAAAACAACAACCCAATCTAACGGGCTTTTATTTTCAGCAGACAAAATAACTAAAATAGTACTAGAGTGACAGCCGTGGCTAGAGGAAATGTGATTTAGCTTAGAGCCCACCTCACCTTGACCATATACCTGATTAAAGTTCTTGTTTTATGGATGAGTCATGAAAATTTGTATAAATTAATTTTACATTCCATTTATCAGGCATTACCCACAATTCCAATGGGCATCTTCAACCAAATCAAAGCCAAATAAAGCCAATAAATTGTAAACTAAAGCAATTTAAAATCTGAAAACAGTGTCTGCAGTGACTATGAGAGAGAGAGTGTGTCCGACATGGGAATGAACCAGAGTGTGTCTTACATGAGAATTAACAGAGAAAACATGTTTGCACCGTCAGTGAAACGCGATCGACATTAGAGCTATTTAAATACAGCTCGATTTCATATTAATAGATGTAGGTAGTGGAGCAGCACTGAGACTCGTCGCACGCGACGCTAATAAGCACTATTGGAATTGATAAAGCGTTGTAGAATCTGATCCTACTTCTCTCTATCCCCCTACCCAATATTCACGGTGCGCAATGCTGTCAGCAGCGACAGGTCTCTCTGTGGTCTGGACGTGGACTAGCGAAACTACTACCTATATTTTTTTATTAAGTCTTTTTTTTAAGAGTTGTCATTTTGAGACCCAACGCCTCACTTCACTTCTAAACAGTTTAATATTATAACTTTCCAGGAGAATTTAAAAAACAGGCTTTGCTGCCAGGGGGAAAAGGCACTGTAAGATCTTTCAACACCATCCTATTTCCCTCTAATAAAGTAATATTCCTTCAGGAGTAGTTTAAGAAACATTCTGGAAACGATTGGCTGACAATCACCATCAATACCGCGACATCTGTTCCACTTTATTTCCCTCTGCCTCGTGTCGCGTAGGACGCGGGTTCGAATCCACGAGAGGTGTGGCCACATTAAAATTACAAAACAACATTGGCTTATATTTCCAATAGACAGAACAACTAAACAGTACTACAGTTGCAGCTAAAGTGAATGTGATTTAGCTGAGAGCCCACCTCACCATCAACATTTAACAGATTAAAGATTACACTTCAAGTCGAAACAGTTTAAAATTAGGATAGCCTAACTTGCCTAAGTAATTACTTTGCAGGAGATTTAAAAAGCACGCTTCAGTGGGGAAAAAGGCAGTACAAGATCTTCCGCTCGCGCCACTTTGAGCCTGCAGACAAGTGCCTGTTAACTAACAATGATTAGGCCAATTGGCGATATCAGAATCCTAGAGATGTCTGTTACGTTTGGCTTGATCGAAGCTGTGGCCAAAAGCGCGGCGTAATTCGCACAATGGTCTGGTTGGCTCCGAGTGTTGTGGCGTTGCAACCTGCTGCATGTAGCGTACTGATGAAATGCTTTATCTGGAGGTGCATTTCTCTCTGTGACACACCTGAATTAACTGTATGGCCATCTTTTGCTTGTGATCATTTTTTTGGTGTGTTTTTGCGCGCCTGTTGTCCAGCAGTGTCCTCATATTTTCCTTCTGTTCCCCATAACTTTTTTAGGCATCTTGCATTAGTAAAATGATGTCAGACGTTTTGCATTTTGATTGTGATGACACACCATTCAACTGCAATTTTAAAATAATAGGTTACAGATTTTTTACAACTGCTTACATCAAATCTTTATATGTCACCCAATTTTTGAATCCTGTCATTTAAAGCGCAAAAGCACACACCAAATCTCCGAGACCATAAGCTATTTCTCAGCTTTTCACTTAGTTTCAGTAATCAGTAAGTGAAAGATGTGAACGCACGCACACGCACGCACGCACAAACACACACATACACACATACCTATGTGTGAATGGTGTCTGTAATATATAAAAGTGCATTTAGTAGGCTAGTTGTTAAAACTAGAAAAGCAGTATATAAACAGTCCATTTACACACACACACACACACACACACACACACACACTCACACTTCAATGGAAATGTAGATATAAGCCTGTGAAAGACAAAACAGCTTTAGATTTAGAACAACAGTGTGTACATGATATATCCACAAATGTAGCCTACTGTTATGAAAAAAGCCTTTTGATACAAATGCTTCTTTATGAGATGTGTTTATGACATTTTTAAGGTGTTTTGACTGCTGTGTTTCAGTTTGAAGGAGATGTGAGGACTTTTAAATTTTGTGTGTACAGTTTTGGGAATTGTGTGTAGACTTTTGAAAAACGGAGAGATAGTTTTGATAACGTGTGTAAGCAGATGTAAAAATTGTAAACGATGAGGCCGCGGGAGTAGTATCAGATCTGTGAGTCATTGTGTCACAGCGCCACCTGCCCATTGACTTCACGCTGTGGCCGAACTTGGTACTGCAGCCTATTTCTCCCTGCCTAGTGGCGCGCGAGATGACCGTTTGATTCTAAGCGAGTAGAGGCCAGATTAAAAATAACAAAACAACAACCCAATCTAACGGGCTTTTATTTTCAGCAGACAAAATAACTAAAATAGTACTAGAGTGACAGCCGTGGCTAGAGGAAATGTGATTTAGCTTAGAGCCCACCTCACCTTGACCATATACCTGATTAAAGTTCTTGTTTTATGGATGAGTCATGAAAATTTGTATAAATTAATTTTACATTCCATTTATCAGGCATTACCCACAATTCCAATGGGCATCTTCAACCAAATCAAAGCCAAATAAAGCCAATAAATTGTAAACTAAAGCAATTTAAAATCTGAAAACAGTGTCTGCAGTGACTATGAGAGAGAGAGTGTGTCCGACATGGGAATGAACACAGAGTGTGTCCTACATGAGAATTAACAGAGAAAACAAGGATGCACCGTCAGTGAAACTCAATCGACATTAGAGCCTATATATACCGTTCGATTTCTTTTAATAAATTGTAGGCAGTTGAGCAGCAGTGTGACTCAGAGCGAAGTGACGCAAACATGTAGGAGATGGCAGCGATAAAGCGTTGCAGAATTTGATACTACCTCTCTATCCCCGACTCAAAGCCACGTTGCTTGCATGTCCGTTATCAGCAAAGGTCTCTCTGTGGTCAGGTGTGGACCAGCAATACTACCTATATTTTTATTTTTTTAAGTCTTTTTTTTAGAGTTGTCTCTACGTCTCACTTCACGTCTAAACAGTTTAATATTATAACTTTCCAGGAGAATTTAAAAAACAGGCTTTGCTGCCAGGGGGAAAAGGCACTGTAAGATCTTTCAACACCATCCTATTTCCCTCTAATAAAGTAATATTCCTTCAGGAGTAGTTTAAGAAACATTCTGGAAACGATTGGCTGACAATCACCATCAATACCGCGACATCTGTTCCACTTTATTTCCCTCTGCCTCGTGTCGCGTAGGACGCGGGTTCGAATCCACGAGAGGTGTGGCCACATTAAAATTACAAAACAACATTGGCTTATATTTCCAATAGACAGAACAACTAAACAGTACTACAGTTGCAGCTAAAGTGAATGTGATTTAGCTGAGAGCCCACCTCACCATCAACATATAACAGATTAAAGATTACACTTCAAGTCGAAACAGTTTAAAATTGGGATAGCCTAACTTGCCTAAGTAATTACTTTGCAGGAGATTTAAAAAGCACGCTTCAGTGGGGAAAAAGGCAGTACAAGATCTTCCGCTCGCGCCACTTTGAGCCTGCAGACAAGTGCCTGTTAACTAACAATGATTAGGCCAATTGGCGATATCAGAATCCTAGAGATGTCTGTTACGTTTGGCTTGATCGAAGCTGTGGCCAAAAGCGCGGCGTAATTCGCACAATGGTCTGGTTGGCTCCGAGTGTTGTGGCGTTGCAACCTGCTGCATGTAGCGTACTGATGAAATGCTTTATCTGGAGGTGCATTTCTCTCTGTGACACACCTGAATTAACTGTATGGCCATCTTTTGCTTGTGATCATTTTTTTGGTGTGTTTTTGCGCGCCTGTTGTCCAGCAGTGTCCTCATATTTTCCTTCTGTTCCCCATAACTTTTTTAGGCATCTTGCATTAGTAAAATGATGTCAGACGTTTTGCATTTTGATTGTGATGACACACCATTCAACTGCAATTTTAAAATAATAGGTTACAGATTTTTTACAACTGCTTACATCAAATCTTTATATGTCACCCAATTTTTGAATCCTGTCATTTAAAGCGCAAAAGCACACACCAAATCTCCGAGACCATAAGCTATTTCTCAGCTTTTCACTTAGTTTCAGTAATCAGTAAGTGAAAGATGTGAACGTGTGCACGCACGCACGCACGCACAAACACACACATACACACATACCTATGTGTGAATGGTGTCTGTAATATATAAAAGTGCATTTAGTAGGCTAGTTGTTAAAACTAGAAAAGCAGTATATAAACAGGCCATTTACACACACACACACACACACACACACACACGTGTTCTTCAATGGAAATGTAGATATAAGCCTGTGAAAGACAAAACAGCTTTAGATTTAGAACAACAGTGTGTACATGATATATCCACAAATGTAGCCTACTGTTATGAAAAAAGCCTTTTGATACAAATGCTTCTTTATGAGATGTGTTTATGACATTTTTAAGGTGTTTTGACTGCTGTGTTTCAGTTTGAAGGAGATGTGAGGACTTTTAAATTTTGTGTGTACAGTTTTGGGAATTGTGTGTAGACTTTTGAAAAACGGAGAGATAGTTTTGATAACGTGTGTAAGCAGATGTAAAAATTGTAAACGATGAGGCCGCGGGAGTAGTATCAGATCTGTGAGTCATTGTGTCACAGCGCCACCTGCCCATTGACTTCACGCTGTGGCCGAACTTGGTACTGCAGCCTATTTCTCCCTGCCTAGTGGCGCGCGAGATGACCGTTTGATTCTAAGCGAGTAGAGGCCAGATTAAAAATAACAAAACAACAACCCAATCTAACGGGCTTTTATTTTCAGCAGACAAAATAACTAAAATAGTACTAGAGTGACAGCCGTGGCTAGAGGAAATGTGATTTAGCTTAGAGCCCACCTCACCTTGACCATATACCTGATTAAAGTTCTTGTTTTATGGATGAGTCATGAAAATTTGTATAAATTAATTTTACATTCCATTTATCAGGCATTACCCACAATTCCAATGGGCATCTTCAACCAAATCAAAGCCAAATAAAGCCAATAAATTGTAAACTAAAGCAATTTAAAATCTGAAAACAGTGTCTGCAGTGACTATGAGAGAGAGAGTGTGTCCGACATGGGAATGAACCGAGTGTGTCTTACATGAGAATTAACAGAGAAAACATGTTTGCACCGTCAGTGAAACGCGATCGACATTAGAGCTATTTAAATACAGCTCGATTTCATATTAATAGATGTAGGTAGTGGAGCAGCACTGAGACTCGTCGCACGCGACGCTAATAAGCACTATTGGAATTGATAAAGCGTTGTAGAATCTGATCCTACTTCTCTCTATTCCGTAATTCCTACCCAATATTCACGGTGCGCAATGCTGTCAGCAGCGACAGGTCTCTGTGGTCTGGACGTGGACTAGCGAAACCAGTTGTCAATCTTTATATTTTTTAAGAAGTTGTCAATCTTTTTTATTTTTAATTTTTAGAGTTGTCATTTTGAGACCCAACGCCTCACTTCACTTCTAAACAGTTTAATATTATAACTTTCCAGGAGAATTTAAAAAACAGGCTTTGCTGCCAGGGGGAAAAGGCACTGTAAGATCTTTCAACACCATCCTATTTCCCTCTAATAAAGTAATATTCCTTCAGGAGTAGTTTAAGAAACATTCTGGAAACGATTGGCTGACAATCACCATCAATACCGCGACATCTGTTCCACTTTATTTCCCTCTGCCTCGTGTCGCGTAGGACGCGGGTTCGAATCCACGAGAGGTGTGGCCACATTAAAATTACAAAACAACATTGGCTTATATTTCCAATAGACAGAACAACTAAACAGTACTACAGTTGCAGCTAAAGTGAATGTGATTTAGCTGAGAGCCCACCTCACCATCAACATTTAACAGATTAAAGATTACACTTCAAGTCGAAACAGTTTAAAATTAGGATAGCCTAACTTGCCTAAGTAATTACTTTGCAGGAGATTTAAAAAGCACGCTTCAGTGGGGAAAAAGGCAGTACAAGATCTTCCGCTCGCGCCACTTTGAGCCTGCAGACAAGTGCCTGTTAACTAACAATGATTAGGCCAATTGGCGATATCAGAATCCTAGAGATGTCTGTTACGTTTGGCTTGATCGAAGCTGTGGCCAAAAGCGCGGCGTAATTCGCACAATGGTCTGGTTGGCTCCGAGTGTTGTGGCGTTGCAACCTGCTGCATGTAGCGTACTGATGAAATGCTTTATCTGGAGGTGCATTTCTCTCTGTGACACACCTGAATTAACTGTATGGCCATCTTTTGCTTGTGATCATTTTTTTGGTGTGTTTTTGCGCGCCTGTTGTCCAGCAGTGTCCTCATATTTTCCTTCTGTTCCCCATAACTTTTTTAGGCATCTTGCATTAGTAAAATGATGTCAGACGTTTTGCATTTTGATTGTGATGACACACCATTCAACTGCAATTTTAAAATAATAGGTTACAGATTTTTTACAACTGCTTACATCAAATCTTTATATGTCACCCAATTTTTGAATCCTGTCATTTAAAGCGCAAAAGCACACACCAAATCTCCGAGACCATAAACTATTTCTCAGCTTTTCACTTAGTTTCAGTAATCAGTAAGTGAAAGATGTGAACGTGTGCACGCACACGCACGCACGCACAAACACACACATACACACATACCTATGTGTGAATGGTGTCTGTAATATATAAAAGTGCATTTAGTAGGCTAGTTGTTAAAACTAGAAAAGCATTATATAAACAGTCCATTTACACACACACACACACACACACACACACACTCACATGCACACACACGTGTTCTTCAATGGAAATGTAGATATAAGCCTGTGAAAGACAAAACAGCTTTAGATTTAGAACAACAGTGTGTACATGATATATCCACAAATGTAGCCTACTGTTATGAAAAAAGCCTTTTGATACAAATGCTTCTTTATGAGATGTGTTTATGACATTTTTAAGGTGTTTTGACTGCTGTGTTTCAGTTTGAAGGAGATGTGAGGACTTTTAAATTTTGTGTGTACAGTTTTGGGAATTGTGTGTAGACTTTTGAAAACCGGAGAGATAGTTTTGATAACGTGTGTAAGCAGATGTAAAAATTGTAAACGATGAGGCCGCGGGAGTAGTATCAGATCTGTGAGTCATTGTGTCACAGCGCCACCTGCCCATTGACTTCACGCTGTGGCCGAACTTGGTACTGCAGCCTATTTCTCCCTGCCTAGTGGCGCGCGAGATGACCGTTTGATTCTAAGCGAGTAGAGGCCAGATTAAAAATAACAAAACAACAACCCAATCTAACGGGCTTTTATTTTCAGCAGACAAAATAACTAAAATAGTACTAGAGTGACAGCCGTGGCTAGAGGAAATGTGATTTAGCTTAGAGCCCACCTCACCTTGACCATATACCTGATTAAAGTTCTTGTTTTATGGATGAGTCATGAAAATTTGTATAAATTAATTTTACATTCCATTTATCAGGCATTACCCACAATTCCAATGGGCATCTTCAACCAAATCAAAGCCAAATAAAGCCAATAAATTGTAAACTAAAGCAATTTAAAATCTGAAAACAGTGTCTGCAGTGACTATGAGAGAGAGAGTGTGTCCGACATGGGAATGAACACAGAGTGTGTCCTACATGAGAATTAACAGAGAAAACAAGGATGCACCGTCAGTGAAACTCAATCGACATTAGAGGCCTATATATACCGTTCGATTCTTTTATTTAAATTGTAGGCAGTTGAGCAGCAGTGTGACTCAGAGCGAAGTGACGCAAACATGTAGGAGATGGCAGCGATAAAGCGTTGCAGAATTTGATACTGCCTCTCTATCCCCCCGACTCAAAGCCAACGTTGCTTGCATGTCCGTTATCAGCAAAGAGTCTCTGTGGTCAGGTGTGGACCAGCAATACTACCTATATTTTTTTATTAAGTCTTTTTTTTAGAGTTGTCTCTACGTCTCACTTCACGTCTAAACAGTTTAATATTATAACTTTCCAGGAGAATTTAAAAAACAGGCTTTGCTGCCAGGGGGAAAAGGCACTGTAAGATCTTTCAACACCATCCTATTTCCCTCTAATAAAGTAATATTCCTTCAGGAGTAGTTTAAGAAACATTCTGGAAACGATTGGCTGACAATCACCATCAATACCGCGACATCTGTTCCACTTTATTTCCCTCTGCCTCGTGTCGCGTAGGACGCGGGTTCGAATCCACGAGAGGTGTGGCCACATTAAAATTACAAAACAACATTGGCTTATATTTCCAATAGACAGAACAACTAAACAGTACTACAGTTGCAGCTAAAGTGAATGTGATTTAGCTGAGAGCCCACCTCACCATCAACATTTAACAGATTAAAGATTACACTTCAAGTCGAAACAGTTAAAAATTAGGATAGCCTAACTTGCCTAAGTAATTACTTTGCAGGAGATTTAAAAGCACGCTTCAGTGGGGAAAAAGGCAGTACAAGATCTTCCGCTCGCGCCACTTTGAGCCTGCAGACAAGTGCCTGTTAACTAACAATGATTAGGCCAATTGGCGATATCAGAATCCTAGAGATGTCTGTTACGTTTGGCTTGATCGAAGCTGTGGCCAAAAGCGCGGCGTAATTCGCACAATGGTCTGGTTGGCTCCGAGTGTTGTGGCGTTGCAACCTGCTGCATGTAGCGTACTGATGAAATGCTTTATCTGGAGGTGCATTTCTCTCTGTGACACACCTGAATTAACTGTATGGCCATCTTTTGCTTGTGATCATTTTTTTGGTGTGTTTTTGCGCGCCTGTTGTCCAGCAGTGTCCTCATATTTTCCTTCTGTTCCCCATAACTTTTTTAGGCATCTTGCATTAGTAAAATGATGTCAGACGTTTTGCATTTTGATTGTGATGACACACCATTCAACTGCAATTTTAAAATAATAGGTTACAGATTTTTTACAACTGCTTACATCAAATCTTTATATGTCACCCAATTTTTGAATCCTGTCATTTAAAGCGCAAAAGCACACACCAAATCTCCGAGACCATAAACTATTTCTCAGCTTTTCACTTAGTTTCAGTAATCAGTAAGTGAAAGATGTGAACGTGTGCACGCACGCACGCACGCACAAACACACACATACACACATACCTATGTGTGAATGGTGTCTGTAATATATAAAAGTGCATTTAGTAGGCTAGTTGTTAAAACTAGAAAAGCATTATATAAACAGTCCATTTACACACACACACACACACACACACACACACTCATACTCACATGCACACACACGTGTTCTTCAATGGAAATGTAGATATAAGCCTGTGAAAGACAAAACAGCTTTAGATTTAGAACAACAGTGTGTACATGATATATCCACAAATGTAGCCTACTGTTATGAATAAAAGCCTTTTGATACAAATGCTTCTTTATGAGATGTGTTTATGACATTTTTAAGGTGTTTTGACTGCTGTGTTTCAGTTTGAAGGAGATGTGAGGACTTTTAAATTTTGTGTGTACAGTTTTGGGAATTGTGTGTAGACTTTTGAAAACCGGAGAGATAGTTTTGATAACGTGTGTAAGCAGATGTAAAAATTGTAAACGATGAGGCCGCGGGAGTAGTATCAGATCTGTGAGTCATTGTGTCACAGCGCCACCTGCCCATTGACTTCACGCTGTGGCCGAACTTGGTACTGCAGCCTATTTCTCCCTGCCTAGTGGCGCGCGAGATGACCGTTTGATTCTAAGCGAGTAGAGGCCAGATTAAAAATAACAAAACGACAACCCAATCTAACGGGCTTTTATTTTAATCAGACAAAATAACTAAAATAGTACTAGAGTGACAGCCGTGGCTAGAGGAAATGTGATTTAGCTTAGAGCCCACCTCACCTTGACCATATACCTGATTAAAGTTCTTGTTTTATGGATGAGTCATGAAAATTTGTATAAATTAATTTTACATTCCATTTATCAGGCATTACCCACAATTCCAATGGGCATCTTCAACCAAATCAAAGCCAAATAAAGCCAATAAATTGTAAACTAAAGCAATTTAAAATCTGAAAACAGTGTCTGCAGTGACTATGAGAGAGAGAGAGTGTGTCCGACATGGGAATGAACACAGAGTGTGTCCTACATGAGAATTAACAGAGAAAACAAGGATGCACCGTCAGTGAAACTCAATCGACATTGGAGGCCTATATATACCGTTCGATTCTTTTATTTAAATTGTAGGCAGTTGAGCAGCAGTGTGACTCAGAGCGAAGTGACGCAAACATGTAGGAGATGGCAGCGATAAAGCGTTGCAGAATTTGATACTGCCCCTCTCTATCCCCCGACTCAAAGCCAACGTTGCTTGCATGTCCGTTATCAGCAAAGAGTCTCCCTGTGGTCCAGGTGTGGACCAGCAATACTACCTATATTTTTTATTTAGTCTTTTTTTAGAGTTGTCTCTACGTCTCACTTCACGTCTAAACAGTTTAATATTATAACTTTCCAGGAGAATTTCAGGCTTTGCTCACTGTAAGATCTTTCAACACCATCCTATTTTCTAATAAAGTAATATCTTCAGGAGTAGTTTAAGAAACATTCTGGAAACGATTGGCTGACAATCACCATCAATACCGCGACATCTGTTCCACTTTATTTCCCTCTGCCTCGTGTCGCGTAGGACGCGGGTTCGAATCCACGAGAGGTGTGGCCACATTAAAATTACAAAACAACATTGGCTTATATTTCCAATAGACAGAACAACTAAACAGTACTACAGTTGCAGCTAAAGTGAATGTGATTTAGCTGAGAGCCCACCTCACCATCAACATATAACAGATTAAAGATTACACTTCAAGTCGAAACAGTTTAAAATTAGGATAGCCTAACTTGCCTAAGTAATTACTTTGCAGGAGATTAAAAAGCACGCTTCAGTGGGGAAAAAGGCAGTACAAGATCTTCCGCTCGCGCCACTTTGAGCCTGCAGACAAGTGCCTGTTAACTAACAATGATTAGGCCAATTGGCGATATCAGAATCCTAGAGATGTCTGTTACGTTTGGCTTGATCGAAGCTGTGGCCAAAAGCGCGGCGTAATTCGCACAATGGTCTGGTTGGCTCCGAGTGTTGTGGCGTTGCAACCTGCTGCATGTAGCGTACTGATGAAATGCTTTATCTGGAGGTGCATTTCTCTCTGTGACACACCTGAATTAACTGTATGGCCATCTTTTGCTTGTGATCATTTTTTTGGTGTGTTTTTGCGCGCCTGTTGTCCAGCAGTGTCCTCATATTTTCCTTCTGTTCCCCATAACTTTTTTAGGCATCTTGCATTAGTAAAATGATGTCAGACGTTTTGCATTTTGATTGTGATGACACACCATTCAACTGCAATTTTAAAATAATAGGTTACAGATTTTTTACAACTGCTTACATCAAATCTTTATATGTCACCCAATTTTTGAATCCTGTCATTTAAAGCGCAAAAGCACACACCAAATCTCCGAGACCATAAGCTATTTCTCAGCTTTTCACTTAGTTTCAGTAATCAGTAAGTGAAAGATGTGAACGTGCGCACGCACACGCACGCACGCACAAACACACACATACACACACATACCTATGTGTGAATGGTGTCTGTAATATATAAAAGTGCATTTAGTAGGCTAGTTGTTAAAACTAGAAAAGCAGTATATAAACAGGCCATTTACACACACACACACACACACACACACACACGTGTTCTTCAATGGAAATGTAGATATAAGCCTATGAAAGACAAAAGAGCTTTAGATTTAGAACAACAGTGTGTACATGATATATCCACAAATGTAGCCTACTGTTATGAAAAAAAGCCTTTTGATACAAATGCTTCTTTATGAGATGTGTTTATGACATTTTTAAGGTGTTTTGACTGCTGTGTTTCAGTTTGAAGGAGATGTGAGGACTTTTAAATTTTGTGTGTACAGTTTTGGGAATTGTGTGTAGACTTTTGAAAACCGGAGAGATAGTTTTGATAACGTGTGTAAGCAGATGTAAAAATTGTAAACGATGAGGCCGCGGGAGTAGTATCAGATCTGTGAGTCATTGTGTCACAGCGCCACCTGCCCATTGACTTCACGCTGTGGCCGAACTTGGTACTGCAGCCTATTTCTCCCTGCCTAGTGGCGCGCGAGATGACCGTTTGATTCTAAGCGAGTAGAGGCCAGATTAAAAAATAACAAAACGACAACCCAATCTAACGGGCTTTTATTTTAATCAGACAAAATAACTAAAATAGTACTACAGTGGCAGCCGTGGCTAGAGGAAATGTGATTTAGCTTAGAGCCCACCTCACCTTGACCATATACCTGATTAAAGTTCTTGTTTTATGGATGAGTCATGAAAATTTGTATAAATTAATTTTACATTCCATTTATCAGGCATTACCCACAATTCCAATGGGCATCTTCAACCAAATCAAAGCCAAATAAAGCCAATAAATTGTAAACTAAAGCAATTTAAAATCTGAAAACAGTGTCTGCAGTGACTATGAGAGAGAGAGAGTGTGTCCGACATGGGAATGAACCGAGAGTGTGTCTTACATGAGAATTAACAGAGAAAACATGTTTGCACCGTCAGTGAAACGCGATCGACATTAGAGCTATTTAAATACAGCTCGATTTCATATTAATAGATGTAGGTAGTGGAGCAGCACTGAGACTCGTCGCACGCGACGCTAATAAGCACTATTGGAATTGATAAAGCGTTGTAGAATCTGATCCTACTTCTCTCTATTCCGTAATTCCTACCCAATATTCACGGTGCGCAATGCTGTCAGCAGCGACAGGTCTCTCTGTGGTCTGGACGTGGACTAGCGAAACTACCTTATTTTTTTTTAAGAAGTTGTCAATCTTTTTTATTTTTTTAAGAAGTTGTCAATCTTTTTAATTTTTTTTATTTTTAATTTTTAAGAGTTGTCATTTTGAGACCCAACGCCTCACTTCACTTCTAAACAGTTTAATATTATAACTTTCCAGGAGAATTTAAAAAACAGGCTTTGCTGCCAAAAAGGCACTGTAAGATCTTTCAACACCATCCTATTTTCTAATAAAGTAATATTCCTTCAGGAGTAGTTTAAGAAACATTCTGGAAACGATTGGCTGACAATCACCATCAATACCGCGACATCTGTTCCACTTTATTTCCCTCTGCCTCGTGTCGCGTAGGACGCGGGTTCGAATCCACGAGAGGTGTGGCCACATTAAAATTACAAAACAACATTGGCTTATATTTCCAATAGACAGAACAACTAAACAGTACTACAGTTGCAGCTAAAGTGAATGTGATTTAGCTGAGAGCCCACCTCACCATCAACATTTAACAGATTAAAGATTACACTTCAAGTCGAAACAGTTTAAAATTAGGATAGCCTAACTTGCCTAAGTAATTACTTTGCAGGAGATTTAAAAAGCACGCTTCAGTTTGGAAAAAGGCAGTACAAGATCTTCCGCTCGCGCCACTTTGAGCCTGCAGACAAGTGCCTGTTAACTAACAATGATTAGGCCAATTGGCGATATCAGAATCCTAGAGATGTCTGTTACGTTTGGCTTGATCGAAGCTGTGGCCAAAAGCGCGGCGTAATTCGCACAATGGTCTGGTTGGCTCCGAGTGTTGTGGCGTTGCAACCTGCTGCATGTAGCGTACTGATGAAATGCTTTATCTGGAGGTGCATTTCTCTCTGTGACACACCTGAATTAACTGTATGGCCATCTTTTGCTTGTGATCATTTTTTTGGTGTGTTTTTGCGCGCCTGTTGTCCAGCAGTGTCCTCATATTTTCCTTCTGTTCCCCATAACTTTTTTAGGCATCTTGCATTAGTAAAATGATGTCAGACGTTTTGCATTTTGATTGTGATGACACACATTCAACTGCAATTTTTAAATAATAGGTTACAGATTTTTTACAACTGCTTACATCAAATCTTTATATGTCACCCAATTTTTGAATCCTGTCATTTAAAGCGCAAAAGCACACACCAAATCTCCGAGACCATAAACTATTTCTCATCTTTTCACTTAGTTTCAGTAATCAGTAGGCTAAGTGAAAGAGGTGAACGTGCGCACGCACACGCACGCACGCACTAACACACACATACACACACATACACACACACCTATGTGTGAATGGTGTCTGTAATATATAAAAGTGCATTTTGTAGGCTAGCTAAAACTAGAAAAGCAGTATATAAACAGGCCATTTACACACACACACACACACACACACACACACACACACACACACACACACACACACACACACACACACACACACACACACACACACACACACACACACACTCACTCACATGCACACACACGTGTTGTTCAATGGAAATGTAGATATAAGCCTGTGAAAGACAAAAGAGCTTTAGATTTAGAACAACAGTGTGTACATGATATATCCACAAATGTAGCCTACTGTTATGAAAAAAGCCATTTGATACTAATGGCAAAGGCATAGGGTATGGTTACCCTTTAATTTACAAGTCCAAGATGAGTCTTGAGTCGACTCGACACCGTTATATCTCTGGGAAGACCTCTAAGTATAATCAAAGCCAGCCTGGTATTAACTCTGTAAACCGCTGCTCTGAGCCATTCTGAGCTCTTTGGAGTTTTTCTACTTCCCTCTACCCACACATACCCAGCACTGAGCTGATCCATGTGTAGCCTCACCAGCACTGATACTCTTTAGCAGTCAGACTATGTACCAGCTTCCCATGGCCCATTCTCCATCTATAAAATGGGATCCTGCTTCCAGGCATCGTTAATGCACAAAAATATGGGTTCATACAATAACTTATGGAGGTGAGACATGGAAAAGCAGTTTTAAAGAGATGAAAATATATTTGGACCCACCAGGTGGGAGTTTTCCCATGTTATCCTATGGAGACTGAAACAACATTTGCCACAATAGAAGACATACATACACAATACATGATATTTAAATGGAAAACTGTTTCTAGCTATAAAAATGGCCGAATCATCCACAGTGCATGATATTTCAATAATCGCTTCATACAAGCTTCACGATGACGGCCGTATAGCCCTGCAACAATCTATCTAAATTAATTAACAGCTTTTGGAAGTACCGTTCATGATACATAGTAAAATATTAAAGTTATGGGAAGTTTATATGGCTTGAACTGTATGTTTCCTCGTCCTGGATTTGGAAACTGAGTTGATTTTAAACAAGATGGCCTGTAATTACAAAAAACAACAACACACCAGTGTCTCGTGCCTCTTGTACAGGAACATTTTAATAAGACATATATGTGAGAAGTGGATTAAATCAGACACCTCTACGAGCAGTTACAGTATCGGCACCATAGGCCTGTCCCAAAATCAATAATACAGACTAACAAAGGTAAATGTGTCAATAATTAAGTAAAGTTTTGTTTCACTACGTGCCTCAAGAACAGCTTTAAGGAACTCAATGAAAACAGCATTCTTTTAAAACACGTGTCAAACTCAAGGCCCGCGGGCCAAATCCGGCCCCTCACAAATATCTCAGGCTGTGAGACAGGTTGCCGTTGGAGTCGGCTATGTGGTAGCATGCTAAAAATGTAATCATAGTTTTGCTTGATTTGCTAAATTCTCTGATGGGTGAGGAACGTTTTTGCTGACTTTTTTAGGGTTTTGTTGACCAAACTGTAAGTGAGAAGACTATATGAAAACAGACAATAATACATTCAAAAATATGTTCATTTGACTAAATAAAAGCATGTCAGTAATCTTCACATGTCTGGCCCTTAATGTAATTATCATTTTCCAGTGTGGCCCCTAGTTAAATTGAGTTTGACACCCCTGTTCTAAAAGATGTTCGCTGTACCTCAAGGCAACATGGAAGCATATTGGTTCATTATGAGTCCAATTTATTCTGCTTTCTCCTTTAATTTGTCACCTGTCTGTATAGAGAGCCAAAGTCCCGCCCTTCTACTTCCGGTCCATGGGACCTATGAGAGATACTAATTATTTTTGGTCCAGTTTGAATGTGCCATGCATTTCACAAATGATGTGTGTGAATTTAGAAGATAATTTTACATGTCGAGAGATAAACGATTTGACGTAAAGAAGTTGAACAACATCAAGGTTTTGTGTGAGATCGCTTAGTGAACTACATCTCTCGTCTGGAACAATGTACTGTACGTCATCAGAGAAATATGGCTGTCTCCTTGTCGAGCTTTACCGTCTTCTTCCAAGACGAAGGCAGAAGTATCAAGAGAGGTGAAAAACTATTTTTCTCCCAGCATGTTTCCTTGGATCAGGGAGGCTCCAAATCATGGTTGCAGCTGTCGCCGTGGTCCTGTTACACGTCCTGCGATGCCCTGCTACATCCTGCTGCCTCCTGCTACGTCCTGCAGTGCCTTGTAATGCCGTGCAGTGCCCTGTATTGCCATGAACTACTACAAACCACTATTTCTAGTCACTGTTCCATTATCTTTTATTGTGACTGTTATTGCCACTATTCATTACACCCCCGACCGGCCCCGTCAGACTCCACCTACCAAGAGCCTGGGTCTGTCCCAGGCTTCTTCCTAAAAGGGAGTTCATCCTCAGGTAAGCGACTTGGACTTGTAGTCTGTCTAATGTCTAAGTATCTTGGGAAAAAACAGGACATTCTTGACGTGTAACATTTTTTTTTTAATTTTAAAAAACATCACATGTACAATCCAAGGCACAATTCGATCAGGACCAGAAAATAGTTCACCATTGACCACCGTTTTTTTTTGTTTGAAGATTGGTCCCATGGAGGCAAACGGTAGGGGCGGGACTTTGGCTCTCTATATCTCCTAGAAGTCAAACAAGTGTGGAAAGGCTGAAACGTGCTGTGCTGACATGTTATAGAGTCTTCAGGTTTGCCTGCAGAGGGCAGTGGTGTTTTATGAAAGGGTTGTCCCATAGACCAAATCTAAATGGAAGAAGTATTCAGATCCATAGACAGACAGACAGACAGACAGACAGACAGACAGACAGACAGACAGACTTTATTCATCCTAAAGGAAATTTTGGGCATCCAGTAACAAGACAACCATAACCCAACAAACACATATTTCACACATTTATAAGCATAAAATTTACTCACAGAAATGCAATGACCATGATAAGGTAAGATACTACGGTAGACTGTGTGCAATGGTGATAGTGCAAAAGTGAACAGTGCAGTAGATCATGATTAAATATTAACTATTACATATAATAACCTATAAACTGACTGATTGAGTACTTAGTGCTAATACCACACTGTGAAATACTCTGTTACAGTAAAATTCCTGTTTCTTTAGTAAAAATATCCAGTGGCTTGAGAAAGTTTACACACCCAGGCTAAAGTTGATTAAAAAGAGGAATAAAAAAAAAATTGATCTTAATGCCTTAATTAAAAAAAATTAGGAAAATCCAAGCTTTTAAGGACACCAATTTTCTTTGTGAATGAATAATGTATCATAAATGAATAAATGTTCTTACTTAAAATATAGGGGGCATGAATATACACACCACTATGTTAAATTTCCATAGAGGCAGGCACATTGGCCTTTGGAATTAAAATAACCCCCCATCATCACATACCCTTCACCATACATAGATATAGGCATGATTTTATTTCAGTCAGCTTAATAGCTTAATTGGAAATTGATCTTAATGACTTGATTTGCATTGAGAGATGATCTTACGGAAAGTTCCACATGCCAATCTCTATGTATGGTGAAGGGTATGTGATGATGGGGGGTTATTTTAATTCCAAAGGCCAAGGGAACTTTGTCAGGATGCATAGTATCCTCATCCATGAAATAACTGCCCTTTAAAAATAAAAAATGTGCCTGCCTCTATTGGAATTAAACATAGGGGGGTGTATATTTATGCCCCCTGTATTTTAAGGAAGAACATTTATTTATTTACAATATATTATTAATTCACAAAGAAAATTGATGTACTTAAAAAGGTTGGATTTTCCTATTTTTTTTAATTAAGGCATTAAGATCAATTTCCAAAAGATGTTTTTTTATTCCTCTTTTTAATCCACTTTAGGCTGGGTGTGTAAACTTTCTCAAGCCACTGTATGTATTAGTGTTATTTATTTATTTTTATTAAAGTTTTTATAGTGTCTTGCTGGAAAATGTAACTTTTATCTGTAAAGTACAGTAATGTACAGTATATGTGGTTACTGAATACCTTGCAATATTTGCTCACTCTGATACCTTTGTGTATTTTCGTATGGGAGACAAAAATAAAATAATAATAAATATGTGCTGGGGTGGGAAATAACTGTGTCGAACTGAAATAATGTTTCTCTGTAAACTGTCTTGTATAACAAAAATTAATAGACCCATTGTTCAAAAAAACAAACACAGTGAAAAACAGTCTATTTACAAATGTGGAGCAGATATTGTAATTGTATGTCAGACGTTATAAAAGTACCAGTAATTAAATCAAACATTATTGCAATTAAATGACAGGCTTAAAGGCAAGGTGGGGAATGTTGACATTGACAAGCTAGCAAGATTTGAAAGTAGCATCTCCTCGGGGCTCCGTCTAACCCCTCCCCCTGCCCTCGGGCCCCCCCCCCTGCCCTCGGGGCTCCGCCCACACACAGAGCAGGGCGGAGAAAGAACATGAAACATGACTTCTGTTAGCAATACAGTGACGCCACGCGTTGAGCTCAGGCTCATACTGTACATGGGAGGGGTAGAGTACGCACAGCGGGAAAGGAAGCATTTCATTGGTTCGTTCCAAGAGGAATGCAAGACTCGGATTGGTGGGTGTTTTTTTACAGGATTACAGCAGCTACAGATGACGGATATTTTTCACTCCATTTTTGGAGCCCAAAAGTTATTTATTGCTGTCGAGGGTGTAAAGACCATTTCAAACGTTATATAAAAAAGTGTGTATTGGAAATACACCAACCCTATTTCCAATAGACACTTACATACTTTCACTTAAGTAACATTTTCAATGAAGGACTTTTACTTGTACCAGAGTATTTTTACAGTGTGGTAGTAGTACTTTTACTTCAGTAAAGGATCTGAATACTTTTTCCACTACAGCTGAGAACATTTAGATATATTCTATGGGACAAACCTTTCATGAAACATCACTATCACTATCTATAATTAACATGTCAGCACAGCACATTTCAGCCTTTCCCGATTATGAATTGACTTCTTGGTGATATACAGTAAGGTGACAAATTAAAGGAGAAAGCAGAATAAATTAGATTCACAGTAATACTATAATATATAATAGTACACCTTTTATATAACGTTGTAGACTCTAACCCGACAGGATGGTTTGATATAAGACAGAACAACCCCCCAGTTCCATAAGGAGAGAAGGCCTATCTTCATCATTACCAGGAACAACAACAACAACACAGAGGATACAAACACTTCTGGGTCTTAGATTAGCCAGTTTCAAGAGGATGTAAAAAAGAACACATTCTAGTTGCTTCATCTCAAGAATTTAAACCCCAGGTCACTCACCAGCCACAGCTGTTGTGTGTTTTTCCCTCAAACATTTCTGACCATATATGGGATTTCGAAGGCTGGAAAATGCTGTTTTGTGCTTTCACTCTCCATCCTCATCCTCAATAATTTATTTATTTTTGTACTTGAGTCATGGTACGACTAATACTGATCACTATTAATGTTGTTAGTGGTGTTTTAGCAGCTTTTCACCCTGACACTTTTTCAGTCGTTTTCAATAATGACAAAATTTGGGCTCTCAGGCATTTTAGTTTAAATAGCTGGATTTAACATAAGTATATAGTGTAGACTGTTCAATGAAACAGATGCATAAAGGCACTAATTAATCCCCAGTGTCGCCCAGAGTGTCCAGAAGGCTGGAAAACAGAAATATTCAAAGTCTGCATCCCTTAACAACCAAAGAGGTTGTTTGACAGTGGATCAAATTTTGGCATAACACAACAGTTACCTCTCAGTTAAATGTTTAGAGGAAGTTACAGTAAACCACAGACTTGTATTGTGACGGGAAAGAAAGTAGAAAAAGGCAGTGACATGTAGCTGGGGACTGTGTTGATGGTTAATGAAGTGAGATGTGCCAGGCCGTCTAGGTTCCTGCATTGGAAGTCCCTGTTTCTTTATTTTATAGTCGAACCTGAGTCTAGACAACATAATAAACCCTTGGTTACACGTTTTTGTAGTTTACACAACTGAAACTAGGATATTATGTGTCTCTCGCCTTTCACACCTAACCTGGTCCGACCAGTTTCATTTGTCCAGAGAGTCTGGATACTCCACTGACTTTTTAATTTCCTTGAAGGCGGGTACTCGGTTGAATAAAACTATTGGATCTGCCCCGAGCCACTCTGGATCTGCCATAACCAATCGCTAACGTTTGGTGGTGACGTCGGCTTAGCATCGCTAGCCTTAGCTAACTCCTTCACAACTGACGGAGCGAGCTGGAAAAAAAGGAAACTTTACCCGACCCCCGTGGGGAGGAGGGCCACAACATCATGGCCACCAACAAAACACAGTAAAGACTGTTCTTTCTCGGATTTTCACTTCTGGATATTCGGCAGCGTTGCTACAACGGACCGAATGGCTTCCTAACTTTGCTACAACTCAAACTAGCGCACAACCTCAACGTCATTGTTCTTAGCCACTCCCTCTGTTCGCTGATTGGACCAAATATTTGGCCGGAGAAAACCTGCAAATATACCGCGAACCCAGACGGGGTACTTAAGGCAAATGAAAATTGAGTGAAAGTACATAGGAGGGTGAAGCCAGGCCATTTCACACCCTGACCTCCGGAAAAGCCTTGGAAACTTGAGTATTTAAAACCCTCTAAGCTTGTTGGTGTTGTTGGTCGTATCCGACGACAACGACTTTTTCAATATCTCCAGCTCAATATGGTGCAGACTTACCTGTTTTCTTTAGAAGCAGAGGAATGCACTGTTTCAACGAGGTCCTCCATGCGACTGAAGGCCACCCAGAAGCAAAATAAATGAATCCAAAAATCAAGTCACGTATCTCCGCATGGCTTCAACCCAGCCTTGTTCTGTTCTTTTTAGCATGCTAGATAACATCAGGGGCTTTTTAACAAGGGCTTTAGTTTGATCCATAGTCCTTCCAAAAAGATATAGTAATCCAGCCTGGAACTTCAGTGACTTTTCTGAGACTTTGCACGATAATCACAGAACGATAAATCAAAGTCTGAACGGCTACTTAGTAATTTGAAAAGTGATCATTTATTGTAAGTCACTGCCATCTTGGTTGCTGACTGTCTTGACTGATGGCTGTGTCGACCAATCACATGAAGTCATGTGAGGAGAAAGGGAACTTGCTCGGCCAATAGATTAACCCTTAACCTGATACAAGCAGGTATGGCTTTGAATGCATTGTGCATGTGGCAGGTAGAATGCATCCATGGTAGACACAAATGATGCACATAAGTTTGATTTGGCATCCTTATGTGTATTAGCAGACAAAAAATGAATTGAGGTCAGAACTAATTTGAATAGAAGTGAATGGACTGTACTGGGGGAGAAAATCTAACTAGTTTCATGCTTGTGTTGGTTACAGTGTTTATTTTTGTTTCCCTAGATTGCCAAGACTTGGGAGAACAATGTATAAAATCACATTATTGTTCTCTGTGTGATTGTGAGAATTAATTTCAGCTTGGTTTTTTTTCTTTTGTAGTCAATAGTCATATAACAGTTTAAACAGTCAGGTGACATCCCTGCAGCATGACCCTGATAGCCCGGGTTATCCTGTAAATAAAAATGTCTATAACTTGATTGTGCATAACCAACAATTAGAAAAACATTGCTTATTTATGACATTAAACAATTACAGTGATAGCATTGGCAGCACCAGGGTTGACTTTCCCACACTTCAGCTCTGAATGTTTTCAGCAAAGCCCTGTATATTTATCACCTGTGGCATGCTTCCAGGGCCTGAAGTTAAATTTTTTGATGACCAGCCACTGTGGCAGATGGATTTAAAAACTTGACTTTTTGCCAGCAAGTTTTCTATGCCTCATAAAGGTAAAAAATAGGAATCATATGAACGTTCCAAAACAGCAGTCGCATCCTCTTCACCTGCGCTGCTTTCATGGATGTCAGTAGGATTTTGATGACTCGTGGTCCTTAATTGCTTCTATTTGTAAGTTTTTAGTCTCGATTACAAAAGGCTTTGACTTTGCTTTCTCTGAGCCGTGCATATGACTGTCACTGCAGTACATTTGTTTTGTACTGCTGTCATAAATCAGCCCCTCACCAACCTCACCATTGTTGCCAATTGTCCACTTTGTATTAAAACGTCTTCTTTTCCTTTTCTTTGACTCATGCTCATCTTTTTGTCGGTTGTTTGTTACAGCAGGCCTCTCGAACAGTAATGTGCCGCCACATTTTTAGCTAAAATCCAACAAAATGGTGCTTCTTTGAACTGTAAAAGAACAACATCATTCTATTGTCATTGGCTACCTGCCAATGTGGCAGATAGATTGACAGTGTTACCCGGCAATTGCTAAATTCACCCGCATTTGGCGGGTGGTCAGGTGTTAATTTCAGCGGTTTAAAGCTGCATAGGAACCAAAGTGTTTTGAATGGTCGGAGTTTTTTTTTCATTACAACATTTGCATAAAATTAATCCTGTTATCTTAATTAATAGGGTTATTTTTTTACTTTTTATAAGACTGGGGACTTGTTTCTTCCAGGCTCATCCGTGTCACCCAGTTATGTTCGGTTCCCACACATCACATTTCTGGTTACATGGGGAGTTTATCAGAGCGTTTTCTTCAGTGAAAACAGCTGTCTGCTGAAATTGACGCTGAAGAGAGCAGTGAGAGTGAAGAAAAAACACTAAAGCTGTGCACTGAAAAAATGAGCTCAGAGATGTTGAAACGCTCTATAGTGCAAAAATATCCCAGCTAGCATGGGGAGAAGTGATAATAAACTGTAGCATTATATCAAGCTGTATCACTGTAACAGAAAACAGAGGCAGCACATGGATATTAGAGGCTTAGTGTGCTTTATTAGTTACATTTTAACTGAGCTGAAAATATTCAGCTCAAAATAAAAAAATAAAAACTCATTGAAACAGAAGGGAAAGACAACAGCTCAGAACTTTAAACTGAGATCATGAAATGGCATTGAAAGTGATAAACCAGAAATAAAGTGGCAGCTCCATACATAAGCAGTTAAACTTCATATTGTAAAACGCACATGCATTATAATGCAGTTTTCTACATGTTTAATACCATTCATGTTCAGTACAGAATATTTATACACATTCCACATACTTCTCTATGGAAATCACACCTGCGAAAATACAACAGAAGATTGTTCCAAAGTGAGACATCCACCATTTGAATAAAAGTTGAATACCCTTTAGAAATGAAGAGTAACTTAAGTTCTTTGTGAATGTTTGTAACAGACGTTAGGTTTGACAAAATGGTAACACTCTACTTTTTGTGTCTTCTTCAGACAGATTGAGAGTGAGAGAGAAGGAGGTGTGGGTGGTGTTTGGCTCTTCATCCGTTCATCAGACAGGTTCGGCAGCAGAACTGACGGTAAAGCTTCTTCTCACAGAGACGGTTGGACTTGACCATCTCACAGAACACCTCGTCAGCTGGCAGACAGATCGGAGCACAAGCACAAAATCGGCTTCAAGAAACAAAAACCTCTTTATGTGCTGAATGTTCCAAAAGCCAAGTCAAATCAATTCTATGATATATATTAGAGATGTACCAATACAATTATTTCTTCCCGATACCAATTCCATTACCTTGCACATCGGCTGATACCAGTGCAAAAAAAAAATATATATATATATATATATATATATATAGCTGTATAACACTGTACAGATGGGATGAGATTGTTATATGGCCTGGCTCAGGTTAAACTCTTTGTGAAACATGAACAAATATAGACAGAGAAGGAATGCAATACAACTTTCTTTGATTATCTAGTTTGACAGTCAGTCATGTTGAAAAACTAATATGAATAAACTCCTTTAAGGAAGATTTTTTTTAGGGCTTCAAATGACTTGGTATTGGATCGTTGCATAGTTTCACATACTCACTGATAGCGATACCAGCTTTTTAGCCAGTTTCGGAAGCATTTCAGATACAGATATTGGTACAACTCTGATATATATGTGGTTATTTTTTCCTTTATAGTTGAGGAAATATAATTGAGTCCAGCTGTCAGATATCAGCAGACAAAAACAGAACCATTTGGCAGTATAAGTAGTCGTATTAAAGGACCTGTAACAATCAGAAAATATTAAATGTACAGCTGCCATTGACGTGTCATCAGAGCGGAGCTAAACAGTGATAGAAATAAAGAGGGAATGGTTGGACATAAACATAATTGCTACTTTGTTGTACCTAAGAGAAAATTCAAAGAATAAGAAAATTGGTAAATGCCACAATTTAACAACCACTTAAATTTTTATTTTTAACCTGGACGCGTACATTTCCATCTACTAAAACTGCTGTTTTTGCAGCCGAGAGGCTCGGATTATTATTCTAGGTGTCTGACAACATTATGGAAATGATTGCTACAGAGGTTAACCTTTCTGTTAAAGAGTTTAATTATTTTAGTTTACTTGAATCTCCAAAATCAACATCACCAAACTCACCAGACTCCATGTAAAGAAACAGTACTTTTAGCGTGCATAGCGCCAGCATATTTTTAACAAAAATGTAAATGGGTGAATTAGGGGTATTTTTCAACCAACCAAGAGTGGTGATTGTTGAAACAGGGGCTATACAAACCAAGACAGCTTTTATTAGTTTTATTCTGTTTCTGTTGCCTTTGAATAAAGCATGTTTTATGATGCAAAATGTTCATTTAACAGGGTCTGTTGAGTTTGGCGATAGCGATTCCAGGGATGTTTCATGTTAAACAAAAAGGATCTTAATTGAAGGTCTATCTCTGTAGGGATCCTTTCCATAATGTGTTCAGATATGAGACAAAAACAGCACTTTTAGTGGACAGAAATTGAAGGTGTGTAATTGCTCATGACCGTTACATGGTAGCTTATTTTGCCTTGCTTAATACTGGACCAATTTCAAAGATTGTTGTTCCCATTAGTCACGTAGACACAAAAACATTGGAACATAGGGTCTAGGTATTGTCAGTAGAACATCACCCTATGGGAATGAAGTTGGGTTATAATTTCAAACTCACCATTATTACAGGATGCATTCACAATACAAGTCCTGCTGACCAGACTAAAACCCTCTTTGCATTTGGTGCAAGTCGTTCCGGCTCCACTGCAACTCAGGCAGTTTTCCTCACACCTTGAGAGACAAAGCCAGATAAAAAAAAAAAAAATCAGTAGAACAGAGCTGGAATCATCCTATGCTAAATAAACACCTGCTTACTTAAGTTCCTTCCTTCCTTTATATAAAAAGAGTTGCTTAGGGGTACTCAGGCAGTAAAATTATCATTATTTTTAAATAAAAGATACGACTGAAGCTAGTGTATACCTCGGTCTTTGCACCAGAACATGCCAGGTGTATACTTCTACTTCAACATAAGAACAATCCAAGTTTTAGATTTTATAGGCTTTTAAGTTATACAGATGAGAAGCATCATACATCATTATACATCATTGACTGTTCTGCACTGCCTTGCAAAGGATCATGGGAATGTGTTATTAAAGGTTACTGTCCTAGTTTAAGTGTGTACGTTATGTTCTGTTAGTGTTTTTGTTATGTATGTATGTTATCTGGGTTTCAGTCTTGATTTAGTGTCAAATGTGTATTTACATTTGTTAAGACTATTGTAAGACAAACATTTTAAAATGATCCAGGCATGAAGCAGTGATGAATCACCCACCTGTGACACATCTGATGAGGGACTCCTGCTGCCTTTCCAGAGTAGTAGCCATGAGTACAGGCTTCCACACACCTCCACTCCTGCTGTAGGTAGCCCTCGGCACACTGGATACACTCCTCCTTACCTGGTCCTGGGAAATACACACATATTAAATTTATTTTTTTTGCTTAATTCCTGTTGCTTACGATAACTAATAATCAAGTCACTATGACTTAATGCGATTAATTCACACTTAAGGAGTGTTAGTTCACATACGTTTTACTTTATGCAGCCACATTTTACCATTAGGGATGCACCAAACCCAGATTTTGGGGTTCTGCCGAACAGAACCCACTGGTTAAGATTCTGCCGAACCCCAAACCAAATCCTCAGTCTATTAACACTGTAAACATATTAATGACGTAAACAATGTCCACAGCAGTGCATTTTTCATTTTTATTTTAAGTGTAACAAAAAGAATAGG
>JABXJD010000237.1:537500-637500 GCA_013375575.1 Percina caprodes | reverse complement strand
ATATTGAATAACAAGCCAACTGAGTTCAGATTATATCATATGGATGTGTTGACTTACTTTCATCAGCAAAGTAACCTGGGGGGCAGGTATCAATGCAGCTGGAGTTGAGTAGATTGAGAAACAGGCCTCTTCGACAAGAGAGACAATCACCAGCTGATCGGGCTACACATCTCTCACAGCCTTTGTAGCAGCGTCTGCAGCGACGGGACGCTGTGTCCTCGTAGTGTCCCAGTGGACAGTGGCTCACACAGGCTCTATACACAGATGTGGGACGGTGCAAAGACAGTTAACAGCACAATATGGACTTTCCACTTCTCACGTCTGGTTTTACTTCATTCTATCCACTCTTACCTGCCACTTTTCAAACTGCCTGAGCTGAAGTGGACACAGTTGAGGCAGTGGTCACTATCTGGTCCGTCACAGCCCTGGTCTCCACACTCACTGTGGCATGGCCCTAATGAACACAACATTATGATTATGATCAACATTCTATCATTAGTTTGAGACATCTTAAGAAAATATGTTTGGTTTGGAGGATTAAAAAAAACATGTCTCTTCAGAAGAGGTAATTATCTTAAAATTCTTATGTCCCCTTCTTCTCCTGAATGCTGCTGTTTTCTTTTCTCAGCAGTGACATAAATGCAGTGACTCAAGCTTCAGTGTCCAAATGTCACTGGACTACACCATTTTGTAAATACTGAGAAATACAGACAATAACAGTACCTGCAGCACCCCCTTAGCAAAAGGTAGATAAACTACAACCATAATTAAAAATAACATACATTTATTTTAATGAATTGATTATTGATATTAACCTACTCCCTTTCATTACAATTAAATGTAATTGGATTTTACAATTTGGTCGGGAAGAAATAAACACATAATTTGATCAGAATGAATCTGCCAATTTTGCCAAGAGCGAGGCGCTGCGCTCCTCTGAGTGAGCTCCTCATGAGTGAAGAGAGTTGTGGAAACTTTCCCGGAGGGTCAACAGTACAGAAGTTAGCTTGCCTATAACACAAACGTGCATTTTGGGTTTATTCATAAATCAATCACAGGCTTAAAAACCTAATAGACCTGAATCGGAAAACTCAGCAACTGTAACTGAAAGAAGCAGCAGCAGCACCTCTACACCATCACTCCCACAGCGACCCTAGTAGCAGATGACGAGGCTTTAATTTAATTCAGTGATGTGTTTTAGTATACCTTTATATTTTATGGGCCTTTTCTGTACCACTGTCATAGCTTTGTGCCTATATCCTGTGTTACCCAAGCCTAGTTTTGCCCTGTCTATGGTTTTGGATTTCATTCTTGTTTTAGTTTTTCCGCTTGTGGAGCGTTGTGATGGATGCAGTGTGGTGTGTGGTGGTTGACTTTGGCTGAAAATGTCTAAGCACCCCCCAACTCAAAATATGTTCCCGCGGCTATGAGTACAAAGGCCCGCTGTAGAACAGCGGAGATTCCAGGAGACCCACAGATGTGGAAACGCGCTGACCAATCAGAGCAGACTGGGCTTTTTCGGGAGGGGGGCTTAAAGAGACAGGCGCTCCAACAGAGCGTCTCAGATAGTGCTTCAACAACGAATCGATAACATCGATACAATTCGATTATTAAAAGTGTTGGCATTTCATTATCGATTCATTGTGCTCAATAAGTCGCGGAGATGTTTGAGTATATAAAAAAACAGTGATAATTCAGCACCTAAAACGTAAACATGTCTTTAATGAGGAGGAAGGGAGTTCAACAGCAGAATCCTACTTTTGTTCCGTTTTGAAGTGAGAAACCTAATGTATTTCCAGTAGGTCTTGTGTTTACTCGCTATCCAGTAGCGTTAGTTTGTTAATATAAAGCAGGGGTGGTATCGTTTTCAAGACTAAAGATTTGTTTTTATTCACTCATTTGGCCCATTCAGGTCATCTAAAGCTGTGTTTAAATGTGTTTTATAAATGAACTTAACTTGCCCTCATTACAATGATGGTAATAATTGGATGAATAAGCTTCAAGTGAACTTGAGTGTGTGTGTGTGTGTGTGTGTGTGTGTGTCTGTTTTGTCTGTACAGTGAACCCTTGTTTTTCACGGGGGTTACGTTCCAAAAAGAACCCGTGGATAGGCGAAATCCGTGAAGTAGTAACCTTTATTTTTTTTACAATTATTATACGATGAAATACTCCATAATACATTGAAACCAAAGAACAAAACCTTTTTACAGGCCCAAGCATTTGTTTAACAAATAAAAGTACTGTATAAACGTTTTTTTTTACAAATAACTACTGTACTGTAAAATAATAATTTTAATCATCAATACGAACTGAAGGCTTCAAATTTTTTTGAGAGAAGAACATAGTTATCGGTAGTTGTTGTCGCTCTTTTTCTTCTGGGCAAAAAGATTCTTATAAACTTCATGCCACCATTGATTATGTTTGCAGAATGCAGAACACAACGCACGACGCAAATCCGTGAAGCAGCGAGACCGTGAAAGGTGAAAAGTGATATAGCGAGGGTTCACTGTATCTGCTTTTTGGGTTACTTACCTTTACACAACTAGTAACTAAAACAACAAGTACTGTATGTATGTAAGGATGTAGTGAGTTGATGTAAATTTTGCTCTTGCACATACCACATACTTTTTTTAAAATATTACTTTAACAGCTCAGGGATGTTCAAGGAGCAACCTGTTTGTGCACTTTTTGAAGATTATTTGCACTGTGAATTTGCACTGTCAGTTCTGTTTTTGAATAAAGGGTTGGAAATGAATGCTTTTTCACCGTTCCTTTATCTTTTATTGTGATTGTTATTGCCACTATTCATTTCAACCCCAACCGGCCCGTCAGACACCCACCCACCAAGAGCCTGGGTCTGTCCTAGGTTTCTTCCTAAAAGGAAGTTTTTCCTTGCCACTGTCGCTTGCTTGGGAGGGAAATACCAGAACTGTTGGGTCATTGTAAATTCATTGATTAATCAAAAAAATAATGGACAGATTAAGCGATTATTAAAATAATTGTTAGTTGCAGCCCTAGTCTCATACAGAGGGGGAATACAGGAGCAGGAGCCATGGGCAGTATGAGAAATATAAAGTGTTTTTGAACATTAAAGCATGTAAAAATGCTCTAGAACGAACACAAAATACAAGTATGCACCTAAAAATGATGATAATAGGTCACCTTTAATATACAATAGTTGCGCACTATAGCTTTAATAGATTCAATCTTTTTTTTTTACTTACGCCACAACTACAATATTATATCTTGTTTCAGTTTAGATGTAAAGTTAGGAAGAGTTCAATAAAATTTTATTGTCATTGACGCAATGTGCAGGCACGTAGGTAACAAAATGGGACTTATTTAAATCTCTCACCATTGTACTCGTCTTCCTCCTCCAGCTCGGGCTCCTCCAGGATCTCCTCCGTGGCTGGGATTGACACCATCCTTGAACCAGAGTTCTGAGCACTGCTGGGCTGGTAAGGGTTCTGAGATGTGCCATAAAGGACCAGTGTCCATTCTTTCAGGTTTCCTGTGTCAAGGAAAAATAATAATGTTAGGTTGCTCTGGATAAGGACATCAACATTAACTGTAATGGGACATCTAATGCCTGAGTGTGCTGATTGTGCCCTTACCCAGCACCTCGGGGTTGCGAAGCTTCGATGGCGAGTCAACAATCTCCAGAGTCCATGTTCCCTCTGCCCTTTCACCCCAGAAATGAACTGTCATGAACTCCCAGTTCCTGAAGCCCTCATTGGAACTGTCAAACAACCTGTGAGCATAACAGTGAGGTGAAATGAAACGCGAGCAAGAAAACATCCACAATTCTATGGTGGATGTGCATTGGAAATATAGCACAAACTTGGAAAAAAAGGAAAATCCCACACATTGCTCTTGATGCAACATCACCATTTATAAAAATAAAAATTACTGTTCCGGTCCCTCTGGACCTTCCTCAAGAGTGCCTAGTTTTTCTAAATAATAATAATGTATCCTTTACTAGTTCCACAAGGAGAATTTACAATTTACACACTGTTGTTATTACACCTGAATTACACACACATGCTCAATACCTATACATGCACTAAATGGAGAGATGTCAGAGTGAGGGCCCATGGAAAGACGCCACGACCAGTTGGGGGTTCAGGGCCTTGCTCAAGAGCACCTTGGCATTGTACAGGAGGTGAGCTGGCACCTCTCCAGTATGAAGGTAAATATGGTGCAAATGTGAGAGAGCGTGGATGAGCACTTGTAGAATATGATTTGAGAGCGCATAGATGCAATGTGAGCGCTTGTAGAATATGATTTGAGAACTTGTAGAAAAAAATCTGTACTCGTATTTTAGTCACAACTCAGTGATTACAAACTCTCGAATCTGTCGCTGCAGCGTGCTCTCTCGCATCACACAGCGGCGAGTCTGCGCTCTCGACTTTTGCAACACTTCTTGCGATACATTTGGTGCAAAACTAATTTGTACCTGTGGACTTAGTCTGTGGAGCTCTGAGTCAACAGGACGGCCGGGGACAGCAGGGTTTCTATCACCAGATGAGGGACAACTCTGTCCGGCTTATTTATGTAGCATGAAAGCTAGCGTTAGCTAACTAGCAGCCAGCCCGTATCTAAATAATGTAAATACCTTTTAATTATCTCAACACGTTTAACAGTCCAACTGGAACACTGGCGGTGAGCTCCAGGTCCTGCAGCCGCGGACGGACCGCTGCAGTGGGGCTCGGCCAGCGTGGAACCATCGCTAGAAAGCTCCGCTGCCGACCTCGACCTGATCTGATCGTCAGCGGGACACGGAGAGCTCCAGACCCGGTAGCAGCGGCACATCCCCCCTGGAGCTCACGAATTTACCTGTGACTCCATCTGGAAAATTATTCGCGATTTCGTATTTTTGACCCTTTGAATTTACCGTTGGACACAACTCCACATGAGACGAGACCGCATGAGACGGGACAGATGACATGGGACGCTCCAGGCTGCAGCCAAACTCGTCTCAAATATCAACAACGAGGACCCACAAGGGAAAGCTGGGCAGAAAGAAAAGGCAAAATCGAGAGATATGAGCATGTCCTTTGTGTGCATGCGTGCGTTCGTGTGTGTGAGATGGATTTAATTCTTGGTCAGCCTTTTTATTTGAAGAATGCTTTCCAGATTTAATTTGAATCTTTACTGTTGTGTTGTTGTTGTTGTTGTTGTTGTAAGTAGTATTTAAGTCAAGGGCGCCCAATTTGGGGCCCGCGGGCCGAGTTTGGCCCATGCTTTCTTTGTTTTGGCCCGCCATAGATTTGACATGCTCATGTTTATTTTCCTCTTATTTTAAAAGTAATGACTATGAAACATACAATACATTTTGTGTAGTTATAAAGTACATAATCTGAGTTTAATAGCAATGTAAAGCACAGGCTGGTAAAATTCTGATTAAAATTACATACACACGTTTTGTCTACGGAGAATGGCAAAAATGACAGTATTCTTCAACATCAACATTTGTTTTTGACCCGTGGTCTTCCATCCGGATACATTTTGGCCCTTCATATGAAAGAATTTGGGCACCTCTGATTTAGGTGATTACAGAGTCCATTTGGAATATGCCTGATGACCTGCAAGCACACACTATGCTCAGAGATTGTGGAGTGCTGATAATAAATTGCCGTCACACATCCCAGGAGTGATGTGGCCTGGGCAGCAGAAGCTGCTGAGGAAGCCACAACAGCATGTAGTACGGACAGAGAAATGTGCGTAACCACCGGCAACAAAACAATGTGCTGGAGAGCCCAAGAGCCGGGGCATCCATCTTTATGTGCTTGTGTACAATTATTCTCATCATTTGCATGTAGGGTAGACAGCACTCAGTTTTTGGCGGATGATCACTTTTTGGCAGGACACCGCTAGCCGGTGAACCACAATCAATGAGCCATCTAGAAATGTAGCAATTCCCAGCCCTCGCTGCTCTACCACCCCCCCCCACACACACACACACACACAGATTCATTGATTTATATTTAGATTCACAGACCTCACTGTGAACTGTTTTCAATAGGAACGATAGAATATAGTGAAAACTGTCCGAACGTCTGCAGACGAAGTCAAGTGATGTGCAGAGTGTAGCTCTCACCTGTTGGCCAGTAGTTGTGACCTGGTCCCAGATGGAGAGATCAAGTTGATCTCTAGGTCTCCTCGTCGCGGGTGGACAATCAGGACCTTGACCACCACGTGCTCCAGGTAAGCCACATGCTGTTCATGCTCTTCTGAGCATCCAGAAGTGCTAATGCTGCAGTTCAGATGCTGGCCAGCATGGATGTGCCTGGGACAGCCGTAAGTATAAGCATTATGCAATTACATGATAACTGGAAGAATTGCAGTTTCATTTCTGCAGCAGGTTTGTGGTCAGCTACCTATCTGCAGTTTACCTCACCTGGTGCGTCGCTCGGGCGTATGACTGCAGGTGTGCTGAGCCGGAACAGTCCTCCACTTCATGGCCTCCAGCACCATGGCCTCTGCATCCACCAGGCCAAAGCCATATAAATGGCTGACTGGGAGAAAAGACAACATAAGGAAGGATTATATTGAGTCCTTTTATAATTATCTCAGTCCGAGGTGTTGTAAATGTGTTGAGTATAAAACAGTCAATGTACTATGCAAGTATAAGAAGTAGAATGCAGTGTGCCTCTGAATCCTGCAGCATTGGTCTTCCAGTCATCAGCTTTCAGGTGGACTGGTCTGGATGTCTTCACCAGAAGATGTTGCACATCCCTCCATGTCAGTAGAAGGCTGCAGAAACCAAAAGACACTGTTCATCTCCACTGGCCAGACAGAGCCACTCCTAAATCTTTAGCTTTGTTTCATTGTTATGACATGTCAATTAAATTAAATTAAATTAGTTAGTTTAAAGAAATGCCCTGTGTTTGAGTGTCATCGGTCAACTTAAAAGTACATACCCACATGGAGATGCAAAAATACAAGAGGATGCAAAAGACACCATTCATTGTTAAAGGAGAATTCCGGTCAATTTTTATGTTAATCTTGATCGCTATAAATATGCGAGTAGTTTTGATTGAAAAATCCCCGACCTGAATCAGTGCAGGCAACACCGAGCAGCTGCAGCTACATGTACAAGCTTCTATTGAGCTAAAACGGCAGTTAACGGGGCAAGTTTTAGAGTGCCTTTGTGCCTCTTTAGAAACACTTGTTCTTCCCGGTGGGTAGCTTGGTTAGCTGCTAGAGCTAGCTAGCTTTTAGCTGCTAGCTGTTAGCTGGGTAGACAGACAGGTTAGGTGAATTAAAACAATGTCTAACTTGAAAACGCATCTTAATGAATGTAAGTTCATGTTGTACAGACATATTAATTGCATTGTGTGTGTTATGGTTTGGGGTCTTTATTGGGGTTGATTTTTCCTCTCACGCCTCCTTGTGTTTATATCTTAGTTTTTTCCTCGGTTTTGTGTGTTTTTCTCTGTCCTGTGATTCCCTTGTGTATCTGTTTGTTCTGCTTCTTGTTTAATTTTGGTAGTCTTGTTTCCTGTCCTGTCTTGTCTTGTCTTGTCTTGTCTAGCTTTGCTTTGTGCTTGTCTGATTGTCTTGCCCCGCCCTGATGTGATTCACCTGACGTCTCACCTGTTCCCCATTACCTCGTTACCTCTTGTATTTAACCCCTGTGTTTCCTTTGTCCCTTGTCAGACCATTCTAGTTCGTCCGCCTGTTCAGTTCATCGTCTCGCTGTCTGTTCCCGTAAGTCTCCTCCTGGTGTTTTGTCCTGTCTGTCCTCTCCCTTTTTCCCTGGATCCCTGCAGCCTTTGTGTTTTGGATTTTGGATTTTTTTCCTGGAACTTTGAACTGTTGATTCCCTAGTGGATTGTTTTTGTTTCTTGTTCCCAATAAAATATCCCGTTTTGCCTGCAACCTGCATTTTGGTCTTCCTTCCCTTGCTACCCATGACAGTGTCTTTCTTAAGAGGCACAAAAGCATTCTAAAACTTGCCCCATTAACTGCCATTTTAGCTCAGTGGAAGCTTGTACATGTAGCTGCAGCTACTCAGTGTTGCCTGCACCGATTCAGGTCGGGGGTTTTTCAATTGAAAGTACTCGCATATTTATAGCGATCAAGATTAACAGAAAAATTGGCTGGAATTCTCCTTTAAGTACGGGCTCTTTCACACCTATAGTTTGGTTGACTCTGCGTTTGTTAGCATTCACTTTGTCAAATGCGGCAAACGTAATAAACAAATGTCACACGGTCAAAACGGTCTCTTGTTTATTGGACAATATCTGAGTGAAACTCACAGATACTTATGAAATTTTAAATGTCTTCGGTTTTCTGGTTCTGCTTCAGTGTTTCTAGTGTTTTAGAAGGTGAATACCAGGAATTTTGGGCCCCATGACAAAAAATCACATTGGGTTAGTTTAATGATTTTATATTAGCTTTTACCTATATTTTGGGTTCCCTGTCAGAAATTGTCCTAACTCCCCCCCCCCCATGGCACCCCTGATTGAGTGTATCTAAAGCCTGATATATCTTATTCAGCTGTGTCACAGAGCTGCAATTTTAAGACACAAATGAGCATTTTACTGAGCCGTTTGGTTTTTTTAAAGACTTACACTGAGGAACCAATGGGCTTGGAGCTGAGTGCCACAGACAGAGTAGGGGAGTGTTGAGAGACGGACTAAAGGAGAGAGAGTGCTGCGGTTGAATAGTCGAAAAATTGTGCTCAACTTAATTAATGCCAGAGTCACAGAAACTGAAGTCACAGTTGATGCTGTAGGTGAATGTTATCACACTTTACCAATATTTTCCCTTGAGGAGTCTGAGCATCACAATAAAATTGACACTTAATGTTTATTAAGGAGTGTCTAAGGGTAAAGGAACATAAAGTACCAATCAGGACAGAAGCTCTGCAAATTCACAGAGAAATTGGGGAAACATCCTGTAAACAAAATTAAACTAAAATGTAATTAACTCAGAGAAATTATATTTTTAGCTGTAGTTTCTAGATAAGAGTATCTTGTACACACAGTTCAGATGTCAGCAGAAGACCTAAACAGACATTAACAAAGGACAGAAGACAGATGGTGACGTAGAGAAAGTAATGAGATGATTATGACAGTAAACTTGACTGACTTGGCCTCCAGAGCGAGAGCTATAATTCCGGCCACAATGGGAGCAGAGACAGAAGTGCCAGTATGTCCGTCAGTGCAGCGGTGCCGCAGGTCAGTGGTTACCTGTAACACAGCATAAACAAAGTATAATTCCCTTTATATGCACTGTTTATTATTAGTATTATTTTTAGTCATAGTTATAATTATTAACTGCAATAACTGTTATGAATCATATCATGTATATCTGTATCAGGGTCTCTGTGTCCCAGATAGCCACCCAACAAGAGCCTGGGTCTGTCCGAGGTTTCTCCCTAAAAGGAAGTTTTTCCTCGCCCCTGTCGCGCCAAATGCTTGCTTGTTTGTAAATTATAGAGTGGTCTAGACCTACTCTATCAGTAAAGTGTCCTGAGATAACTCCAGTTGTGATTTGACACTAAATAAAATTGAATTGAACTAAATTGTTTAAAGACTTGATTTTTTATGAGTGGATTTTATATTCTGTACCAGAAAGTTAATATCAATTTTCCAATTTCAATGTTAGCAGCTTATTCAGCAGTTATATGCAACGGTGGTAACCAACTTGTTTGGAATTGTCATATGAATTATGAATGTGTCTAACTGTCTGAGCTAAAGTTGATAAAGATAGATAGATAGTCTTTATTGTCCACTGGTGAAATTTGTTTTCATAGTCTGTACAGGGCCTCATAAATATACATACACATACATGAAACATAGACACCTTCACCCCAAACACCCTTCCCTCCAGTCTGATCCACTGGCAACCATTGGTGGGCAGCAAATACAACATCTAAGACACACACACACACACACACACACACACACACACACACACACACACACACACACACCAACCAATCACCAGTGGAACTTGAATTGAAATTGACAGGCTACTTACAATCTTCCTCTCGTTAAACTCTCCACTGCTGTAAGTTGTGGCTATGATGGAGCTGCACACCTCCAGGTACCAGGGCTTGTTTCCGTTCTCAGTGGTGCTGGAGATGGAGATGGTGTAAATACTGCTGGTGTAACCGTCACATGAGCAGTGATCCCCCTGGCGACCACCGTTACCTGACGCCCAGACAAAAATGGACCCCAAGCCTTTGCGGCCCTGTGTGACACACAGTGATGTGTTGCTGTGATTCCACTCAAACACCAATCTTACGTGCATAAGTCTGCTCAGAGACATTCTTTTCTTTGTGGCTGTTCAAACCTTGTTGATGCCTTGTTCAAAAGCCTGTTTAGTTAGCAGCCCTGGGCCATCCACTGTCTTGCCATCGTCTTTTGGGCCCCAGCTGGCACTGTAGATGTCAATGTAATCCGGTCGGATTCCCACGGACATGGCCTCTACCAAATCAGTCACATCGCCATCCAGCATCCGAATCCCTGTGTCAAAGAGACGGCATCAATCCCAATTCAACACACTCATTTCAACTGGAACAGATATTCCAGTCATCCTTGCATATTCATTAGATTACACAGTGAATCAGTGTATAAATAAAGAGGTTGGTGGCTGGATCCCTGGCCCTGCATCCATGTCGAAGTGTCCTTCGACACTACGCCATCGGAGTGTAAATGTCTGTGAATGTTTATCTGATGAGCAGGTGGCACCTTTACGGCAGCCTCGGCCACAGTGTGTGTGAATGGTGAATGGTTCCTGTACTATGTAAAAGCGTTTTGTGTAGTCGTGCTATATAAGAACAGTCCATCTACACAAAAAAATAATAATATCTTGGCTATGATATGAAGCTTGGAGCCATACAGAAAATTGTAGGGCTGTTTACATTTTACTCCGCTATCTTTGTCTGATACTTTATCTGATAGCTGTAGTTATGCTTGATTTTACACACAGAGGTTATTTCTACCATTAATTCATTAATTTAGCTAAACTTTTGTGCAGGTTTACTAACTAGTTTTCTCGCCATAGCTGCAACATGTAATGTTCGGGTGTCACAGTTAACTTAAGGTGAATATGTGGCTATATTCTTCCAAACAACTGATAATTTAATTTTGTTTTTAATTAGTTATGCTGCAGAAGTACCCAACGGGGCATAAGAACACCTGGTTGGGAATCACTGGTTTAAATTACTTAAAGGTTTACACATATTTTTAATTAGCACTACTGGGTCCAGCCCGTAAAATGCTGTTTAAAACTCAGAATTTCAGTTCTTGCCGACCACTGCAGACACCTAAGGTTTGATTCTTGGTGGTGAAATACCACTTACAATAAAATAAAAATTGCATCTTTGTATGATTTGCTTAAGAAAGCATTGAAAAAGACTTTATTAAAAACAGACTAACTGCTCCCTGCAATACAACAACAAGAATTTAAAGTTTGACCTAATTAATAGTTGGATCAACTAAGTCATTAGGAGTTATCATTTGTTATCCATCAATGTCTAAACTATCAAGGTCCATGAATATCTGCATGTTTTTATAGCAATTCATCCACTAGTTGCTGAGATATTTCTGTCTGGAACAAAGCGATGGACTGAAGTGTTGAGAAAAAGGACAGAGAACTCTACCTCCAATGCGAGCATTATAGGCAATCCCAACGGCACAATGGGAGTTATTGGCCACTGCTGCAACTTGACCTGCACACCGAGTTCCATGTCTACAGAGAGCAGTAAAAAAGAGAGCAGATACAAAAGCCTGACAAGTTCGAAGGCATTTCTAGAAGGCATATCTGGAATCAAATTACTTGACAGGGTGGTGAGAAACTTATTTTATAAATCTACTTTTGCTTCTTCTATGATGGATTTCCTCTTGTATGATCGTTAATACAAAATTGGCTAAAAAGAAGTCTTTGATTCCTTGGGAAGACATCAAAACCTGGCATTTACTGTTGCTATTTTAGGTTGCTTTTGCTCTCAAAGCCTATGTTAGATCTGCTGGATTGAAAAAGAGGAGGATTTCAAGATCAAAGGTGTGGGCATTATAATATAGGCCCACTGGATGGGCCTTGAATACTAACAGACTGAATCCAACCCGAAAGTAGGTGCATTACCTCATCTGCAGCACTGAAATGAAGGCACAACTTTCTACTTCACATGTGGGAACTTTGGGAAAAAAAATGCGAAAGCAATACTGGATTTTTGAGGCCAGTACTAATATTGATTTTTGGGAGTTTGAGTTTATTTTTCCCAAATGTTCAAACCCAAACACTTACACATTTTCATTTCATTGTGTGTGTGAGAATATGTCTAAAGAGAACAATAGTAGTTACACGGTCCAGTCAAACAAGGAACCTCAGGAGGCTTTCTTCTAAAGACAGGAAGCTACCCTATGAATAAGAAGATCAGCAGAAACTATTGCTTGTACTATTATCTTACTTATTACTTTCGTACAGTCTCTTATCTAAGGTTTTATCTCATGGCGATGGTGATGGCTTCTCCCAACACAAAAAAAGTGAAAGAAGTAGTTGTGTGAAGAACGCAAACAGAACTTTAAGGTGCCTTGCCACACGTATTGCATTGCTTTGTGGTAATGTCTTAAGTTGGACTCTGTAACATTTTTCATGGAAAAAATGCCTTGGTTACCTTGTTTCAAGCCATTTTAGTGTGGTATAGAAGGCCTGCATGAAGAATCAGCTCGATTTGTGCCAGTTCTCATTAATATTCAACCAGCTAAACTGCTGATTGGCTAATATCAACTGGGAGCTCATGAATAGTAATGAGTTCAAGCAACATGACATCAGATTGACCAGCTGTTGTAATTGGCCTGATTTCTCCTCTTATTTCTTTTCAGTGGCTAGAGCTGACAGAGGAGGTAGCCATTCATAACATAACACAACACAAACACATATGGACCTGACATATTTAAAAATATGCAAGTAAAAACAGTTTTCTGTCGCAGGGCAGCTTTAAGAGATAACTTTCTCACATTCACACAGCTGACCAATCACTGCGTAAAGTGGGCGGGAAAGTTACAAAAACTGTTGAACACAGCCCCCCTGATTCTGCGTTCACAAAAGGGGTTTCAGATGCTGTTGAACAATCCAACAATGTTGGTGTTTGAAGCCCCCTGAGGCTTCTATATATTATAATACTTCTATATATTATGAAAATGAGCCTGGAACCTATCTGACTCTACTCTGCTGTATAGTGGGCAATCAGCCTTATATTAAAATGGTAGAGACATGATAAAAGGATAGAGGGGGGAACTGCAGAATATATTTAATTTGAATGTAACAAAGTGGACACATTGGTGGTATTCATTCTTACATGTTTTCATTGCGGTAGTCATAACGTGGTGTAGGGTCATGGTCATTTCCATTGACATCATAACTTGCTAGATGGTCCTAGAGAAGTGATACAGGACAACAGAAGAAATGGCAACAAATAGGTGAGGTTGAGACAGTTGACTGTAAAAATTAATGGACATGGCTTTAGTGATCACCCATTGGTTTATGGACTGCTGTCCACTGTTTTGAAGCCTTGAGTTTGGACATCGCCATCTTTTATCATTATATCATTTTGAAACCGGACATTACAAATTTTGACCAGAAGGTGCAGCTGTGGAAGATGACACAGCCAAGCCAGTGTTATTTATAGTTGTAATGGCACTGCGCTAAATGCTAAAGAAGAAAAATTGCAGATTTTCATCCTTTCTGAAGCAATTTATACAGTGAAGATTTACTGGCAGGTAAAAGCAGATGAATATACTATGTACTATGTATTGCAGGACAGAAAATTGGCAGACTTTCCCTTAAGTTACCAGCTAGCAGTATGTAGCTAGCATGGTTGGCAGAACGCTGAACAAGACATTTTGTTCCAACAATGTTCCAATTTACTTTGATGAAGTGAAAACAGACAAGGTTTTAGGACAAAAACACATACAACACCCAAAAACAAGTTGAGGTCTATTTTAATGTCCAATGCCATGGTTAGCATTGCTAAGCTTCTGTCCTGAATGACAGGTATGCGTGCAGCCCTTCACCTAAAGCAAACCCTGCTTTATTGTCTATTTTACAATTAAAAAAGAACATCCTTTGAAATAAAAATAATGATGTTTTGAAGAAGACTTTAAAATGTTTAAAAACAGACTTCCTTTTGGAGCCAGTGGAGTTGGCCCCTGCTGAAAATGAGATAGAATGCAAGTTTTAGACACTTCCGCATTGGCTTCACTTTTCAGACCCGGAAGCTTTGTCCATTATTTTTACAGTCTATGGCTGAGACAGAGACAACAGCTTACTAAAGCTTGTATCTCAGTTCTTGTTGTGAGGTATTGGAGCCAAACTTAGGGCATGTGAAAGTGAATATCCACAGCATGTATTTCAATTTTGAACTGTGTCCATATTTGGAAATAGTTGGATAGATAACACATACATAGTTCTGAGCCAGATCAGGGTGGTTCCTCTCGATGCCGTCATCCAATATGGTGACCACCACGTTCTTGCCGGTATAGCCCCTCTGCCAGGCTTCCAGAATGTTCATCTCTGAGCGACAATTGCTGCTCTTATCATTGCAGTGCTGTAAAAAAAAAATTAAAGACAAGCACCAAACTTCTTAATTTGTCTCACCGAAATGCAAATGGCAGAATGAATGATGATTTAGTGCACTTTACTTACAATGTACCACATGTTGGACCATTTAGGGTCATTGAAATGAATGAAGCTTGGGTCACTTTGGCCATACCTCTTTACTCTTGGTTTTACTACCTGCTGCTCAGCCCAGGCCACCTAAGGATGGAAATAGAAAGAACAGTCAGAGCCACATTGTTTTCAATGGAAGCCCACACCAATACAAATATTAAAACCTCTTTTTGTAAAGTCAAGAACTTTTATTTCTCCACCTACATACACACCAGAGCTGTCCATCCCTCTCTATAATACCATTCAAAATTGCATTCATTATTATTCACTAATATTGGAATTGTATGTAAGCCTAATAATATTTACCATACTTTTAAGTCTTACTTAATTATCAGTTTACACTGAAATTCATTTTGCGTTCCCGAGCAGCTCCGCTCAATTAAAAGAAATGTACAAACAAAGTTGGACAACAATTACACATATAGTACAAAAGATGAAAATGCATCAACGGACATGACAAAAAAATATGTTTCCTGATATATTCAGATCCAGATCTGAATTGGCAGCACACTGATTTTGGTTTAGCAACAGGATAGACTGATGAATAAAAGAGTTCTTGAGCCTGTTGTGTCTAAGCAAAGGGACTCTAAATTGCCTCTTAGAAGGCAAAAGTTGGTATTCATAATTTAAAACATGCATGCAGTCAGAATAGATGCTGTTAACAAGTCTGAGCATGCTCTTCTTGTGGGTTGTTTGAAAGTTGACAAGTTGACCAATGATCTTAGCCCAAACTTTGAGTTGATTATCTAATTTTGTTTTAAGTTTTGCAGATATGCATTGCCAATGGAAATAGCATGTGGTTGTTGTTATGAATTCTGTCCACTAGAGGCTCTTTAAACATTAGCCTAGAAGTAGTCTATATCCACGGCGTTCCACTTCCAGGCTTGCTCCGATGCTGCCGGATCAGGCTCTTTTTGCCTGTTTTGTTTGTGTCTGCGTTCAAACCTCCGGTGGATTTCTGAGGACTATGGTTACCTGCTCCTCAGATCTCTGCAGGGTAAATCCAGACAGCTAGCTAGACTATCTGTCCAATCTGAGTTTTCTGTTGCACGACTAAAACTTTTGAATGTACATGTTCCACCATAACAAGTTCCTTTCTGAGGCTATTTTGGAGAGGCACTGTGGCTCTGTTGGGCTCCTAGGCCAGCCCATGACAATTGTGATTGGTTTAAAGAAAAACCAATAAACCAGAGCATGTTTTTCTCCCATCTTGGAATGCTGTGTGGACTAGCCAGACCCTCCTCCGCAGCACTGTGAAGGAAGGTCTGGAAAAGTGAGACTAGCCAAGAAGGGACAACTGGCATTGCATTTTTGGCACGCCATTTTTTTGTCCACTAGTGGAACTACACAGACATTTTTTTTTACAAGTGGGCCCATTTTCCATTATCCATGAGGACACGCATGGGCTCATACATAACACAATTCCTGCCGGCGGTTTAACACAATTCCACTGGTTGACTGTTGGTTGCAAAGATGCACTAAAAAGCATTGTGATGCACCAACAAATGCAGTGAAGAAAACTACAAAGCTAGCAAACACAGATGTAAATAATGAATGATCTAAAAGATTTTTTCAAAATAATAGCAGCTGCTGTGAATCTTTTACGAGGAAGGAGATGCATTCAACATGTTTGTTAGATCCCACACACATACACACATGGGTTTTAGTTTGCACACATAGCTTTGTCTGAAAGAAACATATGCACCTTTAACCCTTGTGTTTTCCACTTTTTTCAACTTTTTTAACATCTTGCGCTTTATTGTTAAAGTTTTTTTCCCAGCTATTACTTATTATTTTTTTCTTCTTTTTTTAAGTTGTTTTTTTCTCCTTTTGTGTTGCTTTTTTAACGTTTTTTTCTACATTTTTGACCCTTTTTTCAACATTTTCGTCACTTTTACATTTTGTTGCTCCCTCCCCATCCGAGTTTTATACTTATTCTTGGAATTCATGGATACTAAACCTCATTTTTGAGTTTCCAAAGCAGAAATATGCTATAAAATGGAATAAAACGCCCCACATTTAATGAAAGTAGTGTACTGATCCGTCATTTTTCTTGAGGAAAGCATTAAATGGAACCATCCATGTTCATTTTTGGCAATTTCAACTTTTTTTTTAAAAAATTCAAATTTGACCCCGATGACAACAGGAGGGTTAATGCAGCGGTCTCACATTATCTGCAAAACTGGTTCACATTTCAACCTCTTTTCTTATGTTGTGTCCATGCATTTCAAATCTTCAATTTTGAGCATCTCCTTACATTCCGTTGATAATATTATTGGTTTTATTAACAATGAAAGTATTGTTAATATAAATGTAAACATGCTTAAGTCACTCAGTCATTTAAGTTTTAGTTACAAAGCATCTATTTCTTTATTCACTTTTTCAAAATCATCATCAAATTCACCTGATTTTGCTTTGCTTGGGGATCCTCTCACAGTTGCACGGGTGAAATTATTTTCCAGCTGATGTTTGATTGGATAATGTGTCCTCCGAGAGCTCACTGCTCTCTTATATATGCTTTAATGAAGGCTTTAGTTGTAAATAAAATTCACTAAAATTGACCATCGCATGGTGTTTGTCTGCACTTTTGTAAATAATTCTGCGTGGACAGCCAATGTTTTATCCAATGTTAGTGTATGTATCTTATCTTCTCTGTGTTGGGAAAACAACCACTGTTTTTTTTTTTCATCCACCTCCAACTCAGTCCAAACCTGTCTTCTTATAACTGGACAAAAATGTCCTTGTCATTTAAAAGAAAACACAGGTTCATCTTTTTGAAATCAGCTATACAGCATTTCTACGACACTGTACAGAGAAATGGAAAAATTACAGAAATATTTGAACTGCTGCCAGTGTGGCACTCCAACTACATCCAGGGTTGCCAGGTCTGATGGGGCTTTAGACAAGAGAAAATGAGTGTTCATGTGACCAGATCTCCTCTGTTGTGTTAAAAAAGAAACTGATCCAGGTCTCACCTCAGGATCCATATGGATGAAGCTGTGAGGGCCCTTCAAAGAGAATGCCGCTCTGCGAACCACTCTGCTGTGGTGGAAATGGTAATGGTCCTCCAGACTTCCTATCTGACCGAACACAAACAGCAACATCAAGACAAGGACAACAACTCAGACCATAAAACCATGGCTAAAGGCGAAATATTCTATCTATCTGAGATGCTTTTATCTAAATGGCTTTTACATTGATGTGGTCTGATTTAAAGACAAAAATATAAACCTTATCCTTTAAAGCATTCTACATTCAAAACACATTAGGACCATCTGTATAAATTTTGTCACTCAATAAATTCTTTTACTCTCTTGACTTTGCACCAAAAAATGTCATCTGGATTCTCAGCACATGTGCACAGCTGGCTCAAATGCTATATCTGTCCTAATTCTCTCCCTATCTCCTTCAACCACACATGTCTTGTGTTATTCTCTTTTACAGACTGTACTCCTACTGTATCTAGTAGCCTACCACTTTCTAGTAAGGCAACCTTTATAAAGCGTTAAGAACATCAGTTGTAACTTGCAGTTTTACAAATGTTATTAAATCTTTTATAAGCAAAGAAGGTGATTGTGGCCATTCCTACAGGTGCAGCACAAAAAAATCCAAAGAGAAGAAGAAGCTCCTAAAGTTCTAATGTTGCAATGTCACCTACAAGGTCTTTATCGAGACTGTCCTGACCCCGAAAAACACTCCCATAGGTTGTTTGACCTATATTTTATGTTTCTGACAGAGCCCTCCAGTGGTTGAGGTAGTTATGACGGGAGCGAAGCAGGAAGTAAGGTGTGGAAGTATAAGATTTTCAAATTTCTGCATAAGGAAGTTTGGGGGGAGGGGGGGCGGGTGGATGGGTCAATCAAACAAATTAATTTCAGTATTAGCGGTCACGTTCAGCGTATCCACAACGTTCCACTTCGAGGTTTGCTACGGTGCCGACTGAAATTCCGCCGGATATCCCTCATTTCGGCCAGATGTCTGTTACCTTCCGTTGTCTTTGTGTTGGAATTCTAAACTCTGGTGGATTTATGAGCTGCTCCTCAGATCTCTGCAGGGTAAATCCAGACAGCTAGCTAGACTATCTGTCCAATCTGAGTTTTCTGTTGCACAACGATTAAAACAACTTTTGAACGTACACACTATTTTGCAGTGGTGCCGTGACTCCGTGCCACGCGATTGTGATTGGTTTAAAGAAATGCCAATAAACCAGAGCGCGTTTTTCTCCCATCCTGGATTCAGCGTAACCTTCAGGGAGTAAATTAACGTCTGATTATAACCCAAATGACAATCGTTTTCTAAACCTAACCAAGTAGTTTTTGGGCTTAAACACAACCAAACTTTGACAGTGGCCAGTTTTTTTGTTTGACTTTACCAACATGACATACATCCATCCATCCATCCATCTTCATCCGCTTCGAGGCGTAGTCGGGGCGGGGAGGGGTTGCAGTTCGGTGGGCTCGGGATCTCATCGCTGCTTTTTGCAGATGATGTGGTCTTGATGGCGTCATCGGCCTGTGACCTCCAGCACTCACTGGATCGGTTCGCAGCCGAGTGTGAAGCGGCTGGGATGAGGATCAGCACCTCTAAATCTGAGGCCATGGTTCTCAGCAGGAAACCGATGGAGTGCTTTCTTCGGGTAGGGAGTGAGTCCTTACCCCAAGTGAAGGAGTTTAAGTACCTTGGGGTCTTGTTCGCGAGTGAGGGGACCATGGAGCGTGAGATTGGTCGGAGAATCGGAGCAGCTGGTGCGGTATTACATTCAGTTTATCGCACCGTTGTAACGAAAAGAGAGCTGAGCCAGAAGGCAAAGCTCTCGATCTACCGGGCAATTTTCGTTCCTACCCTCACCTATGGTCATGAAGGCTGGGTCATGACCGAAAGAACGAGGTCCAGGGTACAAGCGGCCGAAATGGGTTTCCTCAGGAGGGTGGCTGGCGTCTCCCTTAGAGATAGGGTGAGAAGCTCAGTCATCCGAGAGGAGCTCGGAGTAGAGCCGCTGCTCCTTCGCGTCGAAAGGAGCCAGTTGAGGTGGTTCGGGCATCTGGTAAGGATGCCTCCAGGGCGCCTCCCTAGGGAGGTGTTCCAGGCACGTCCAGCTGGGAGGAGGCCTCGGGGAAGACCCAGGACTAGGTGGAGAGATTATATCTCCAACCTGGCCTGGGAACGCCTCGGGATCCCCCAGTCGGAGCTGGTTGATGTGGCTCGGGAAAGGGAAGTTTGGGGTCCCCTACTGGAGCTGCTGCCCCCGCGACCCGATACATGACATACATGACATAAATAAAATAATCTATTTAGATCCTTTACTGAAGTAAAAGTACTAATACCATCCATCCATCATCTATTCATGATGGAGTACCAATACCACACTGCGAAAATACTCTGTTACAAGTACTGCAATGAAAATGTTACTCAAGTATCATCACGATAATGTACTTAAAGTATTAAAAGTAAAAGTACTTGAATTGAATTGAAAAAGAACCCCAATTTTAGAAGCTGATAATTTCAGCTGGACTTATAGGCCGTTATATTGTCGGGTAGTTCAATTAATAATAAAACATCAGATTTTATAAACTACATGTGTTTTTTGTGCAAAAATCTTAATGTGTAAAGTGACTGAAGTACAATAGTTCTCTCTGAAATATCCTAGCGGAGTAGAAGTAGAAAGGGCAGAAAAAAGACTCAAGTAAAGTAGAAGTACCTCAACATTTGTACTTAAGTATAGTACTGGAGTAAATATACTTAGTTACACTCCATCACTGGCCTTTACACATACTTTTTATACAAAACCATTAAATAATAATTGTTGCCGTGATTTTATAAAACAGTAAATCCTTAGAATAACTGTCTGTGGATGGCTACCTTAGAGATCCTTTCAGGCCAGTTAGACAACCATAAATATCTTTAGGCTGATTTATATTGTATATGTTGGATTCATGTAAATCATTTTCACTTTTGAATAAAACGTTCAAAACGTTAATTTGGTGGCTTCTCCCCTGCAGTTACTCTGATCTTCAGCATCTTCTTTTCCTTCTCTTTTTTATGTAAACAGCTATTTTGTATATATTTTCTGTATGTAGCCTATTTTTTATTTCATATTAATGTGCAATAGGCCTATGTTTGTGTATGGATGCACCAACCACCAATGAAAATTCCTTGTAAGTAGGCTACTTAGCCTACTTGGCAATAACTCTTTTTCTGATTCAGATTTCTGATTCTGACCCAAACCCTCTGCTATAGATTAGGCTATTAATAAATGAATTGTTAACTATGAATACATATGTAATAAAAACATTTTAAACATTTGCTAATCGTGTATGCTTAAATATCCAGAGCTCAGTGAGTCAATCAGTTCTCCCCTGCAGACACAGTTTTGAAAGCTACATAGAACATGTTATGTGGGTGGACTTAATTTATTCTCAAATATTCACAGTGATCATTACAGTTACAGTTACAGTAACTGTAACTGCTGCCACGTTGACAGTATGACAGTAATAACAAATCACCAGCGATAAACTGTGCTTACCTGTCCAAAGTTGATGTATCCATATTTAGCAGCGATCCTGTCCGCCTGTCCCAGGCCCCCTGGGATCCGCACTGCCCAGTGGTTGGTATAAACGCTCCCGGGTCTCGGAGCCACTGACTCACTTCTTACAGCAGTTATAATGAGGAGCAAGAAGAAAGCCATCCTGACTCCCAAGTTGGGAAACAAAACTCGGTTGAGGAGAAATAGCTTACAGATGGTGTCGGATCTTTTGGTCAGCTTTGGGGGAGAGTCTGTTATAAGTCCATATATGTTGTGTCAGTGCCGGTAAACTCCGGTAGAACCGGAGCTGTGTGTGCGATCAGATCAGAGCTGTCAGCTGCAGCCAATGGCGCAGACATACACACACAATAAGATCAGCGCCCTGGCTCCCTGCTGCTGCTGCTGCTGCTTATACCATTTACCTGCAGTGGTACGTTTACACCACACTACATGTGGTCATTGTCTTTTGGTTGATATTTCCTCTCCAAATAAATTGTCCAAAATCTGAAACTAAAGTTGGATTTATCTGTCCATTTAATTAAGACGGATAACAAAACTCAAACAAAAAATATCACTTCTCCTTTCCATCTTAAAACGTTACCACCATACCTCGTACTACAAAACCATGATCCAAAATCGGTGACCTTGCAGTGCGCAGCTGTAGCTACCAATTAGTCACGCTGATGCGTAAAATGGGTCCAACACTGAACAACCGCAAATAGGCCTACTCATATAGCCAAAATTATATTAAAACACCTCCAAAAAAATACTTTCTCAAACTTTTTTCATACTTGGAAACAGTGGTGGAATGTAGCCAAAATCATTTAGTCTTTTCTTTTCACTTTCTACTTCTACTCCGCTACATTTCAGAGAGAAATATACTTTTTACTCCACTACATTCATCTCACAGCTTTAGTTACTATACACGTAATAATTTTGCACACAAAACACATGTAATTTATTCGATATGATGTGTTATTATGAATAAACTAGGCAACAATATAACGGCCTACAAATCCAGCTGAAATTATTAGACTTTAGATTTTTATTACTTCATTTTCCTCATGATACTGACAGTACATCCATTTACTTAAGTAACATTAATGCAGGAGTATTTTTGCAGTGTTGCATTAGTACTATTACTTAAGTAAATGATCTGACTACTTCCTCCACCATTGTTTAGAAGGTGTTGAACTTCACTTTGGGGTAGTAGCTCTGTGCATAGGGAGTTGGGTTGGGACCCGGAGAGTTGCTGGTTCAAGTGCCCGGTTGCCAGTTCATCACATGGGCACTGCCAAGGTGCTTTTGAGCAAGGCACTGACACCCCCCCCCCATCCCCCAGCCGCTCAGGGCTTGGGCCAGCACTGGCAGCCCACTCCGACATCTCTCCTTTAGTGCATGTATAGGACCTGAGCATGTGTGTGTATTTCAGGCCTGTGTGTAGCAGTGTGTAACTATAATAACAGAGTATAAAAATTGTAATTTCCTCCTGAGGGGATCAATAAAGAGTATAAATTAAATAATACTAATTAATCCAAAAGTGAACAGTTTTGTTATTTAATTAAAAACCAACTTTAAGATGCCCTGCACTAATGTCTGATGATTTGTGAATATCGGCTACATTGCTACTATAACAATTTGTGTTTGATGGGTTTTCCCGCAACAAGTTAAATCAACTTAAACATTAATATACAAATATGTTTTGTTTCACAGGTTTAACTGCTGAACACAAGATGTCTCCTGCCTAACTGAAAAGTCCATTATCAGTGACCTGCACACACTGGCTGCGTCACAAAATTCTGCTGACGGTGTCATACATGTGTTGAACTCAGATTTAAGGTGAGCTCAGAGACGTGTAAGCAAACTCTGCACAGACATCATTCTGCACAGTGAAGCTCAAACATCCCAGTGACGCAACAACAAGCAGAACACATTTCTGACTTGGGGCACGTCTCACCCACCACACATTTAAATAAATATTACATTTGCAAATTACAAATGCACAGAAAAATGACCCACCATGAGTCAACATTAAACCTATTCAAACTTGAATGATATCTGTTGAGATCAATTATCCTTTTATAAACACATTTGTTTAATAATTAGTCCAGAGTGCAGGTCTAAAACACAACACAATAGGCTTTAGTGCGTAACCTTTTGATATTAATGAACGTCCAACGAGCCATTGTCAAATGAGTTGACACAATGCTAATTAAGACTATCAGCTCCACACGACTCTCTCTGTGTTTCTCAGTATGGCTATGTTCAGATGATTGTGCCGTCTGGCGACTTTCTCTCACAGAAACTCGAGTGAAAATAATGACTTCTTCTGTTGTTAATCCTCTGTGTCTTCCTTGGCTACTAGCAACTGCGTGGAGGAGGGGTGGGGGGGGTGGGGTGCACGATCACTGAAAACTCGTGTCATGTGTTCGCCTCAATAGTGTGGTTTTCATTTCTTAGAATTCATTTTGTTTCAGATATTCCCATCAGGATGTATAATTTTTACCATTTTTGTGATTTCTTTTTTTAGTCTAGAGCCATCATCAGGTTGATAATTGTAATTTGTCTAATACTTTGGTTTATGACCAAATATCTGTAAAACTAATGACATTCCCATCAACCTCAGCTGTACTTTGTGTTTAGTGCTAATTAGCAAATGTCAGCATGCTAAGCTAAGATGTGAGAAAGTATTTAAAACATTGGAAAGGATCCATCCATCCATCTTTGTCTGCTTATCCGGTATCGGGTCGCAAGGGCAGCAGCTCCAGTAGGGAACGCCAAACTTCCCTTTCCCGAGCCACATTAACCAGCTCCGACTGGGGGATCCAGAGGCGTTCCCAGGCCAGGTTGGAGATATAATCCCTCCATCTAGTCCTGGGTCTTCCCCGAGGCCTCCTCCCAGCTGGACGTGCCTGGAAGACCTCCCTAGGGAGGCGCCCAGGAGGCATCCTTACCAGATGGCCAGAACCACCACAACTGGCTCCTTTCAACGCAAAGGAGCAGCGGCTCTACTCCGAGCTCCCAATGGGTGACCGTGCTTCTCATCCTATCTCTAAGGGAGACGCCAGCCCCCCTCCTGAGGAAACCCATTCCGACCGCTTGTACCCTGGATCTCGTTCTTTCAATCATGACTGAGCCTTCATGACCATAGGTGAGGCTAGGAACGAAAACAGACCGGTAGATTGAGAGCTTTGCCTTCTGGCTCATACATTTATTTGGCTAACAGCATGCAGCTGTTAACCTTCATAAAACAGCTGTCCCTAAGTACTGACTCACAGAGCTGCTGGCACATGTAGACTCTTAGGGTGCTTTCACACCCACCTTGTCAGGCCCCAGACTTTCGGACTTTTCAGTTTTTGATCGGAACCAAAATTAAAGGTGTGAAACCTTCCCCAGGCCACGGTTAGGATCAAACAGCCCAAATTTGGTCTGACAGAAAGAGGTGGTCTCGGTCCGGATCAAACTGAACTATGGTCTGATTGGTTTATAGTGTGAAAACATTAATAATAACAATAAAGATATTAATGAATGGTCTGGAATTTTGGACCAAATACAGGAAGTTCTTATCGTCAAGTTATAAGAGTAGGAAAACTCATAAGAGGAATAGTGGTATCTTTAAAAAAAAACTGATGACCTCAAGTCCGTGCTGGTTAGGCAATTGTTCTGGGTCTCTGCACTCTGTGCTCCACAGCCTATGGAGCTCCATTTCGAGAATTTTTTATGTCAACATCATGACCGTCCAATGTGAAAAAAATCAAGAGCAAAATTGTTTTGCTTTTAGACACTTTTACAGTAATTCATCACTGCTTCTCCATATACAAGCATAGGCAACTGTTTAAAATGTTTCATTACACTTTCATGTCTGTGTGTGTGTGGGGGGGATTTTATTTCTCTGAAGTTAATACAAACACAGGCTTTGGCAGCTGTTTGGCTGGCAGAGGCCCTGCTGAGCTGGCAGACTGGCAGGGTTGTGTTTAAAGTTCTCATGTTGGGTAGACTACGTGTCACTGACCAATAAATCACCTATTTCTACAAATAGACCAAGGTTTTTTAAGGACTGTTGGACCAATGTGAACAAATACTGCGCATGGATTCATCACCACCATCAACACCTTCTTTCTTTGTAGTGTTTTAAACACAGGTCACAAATTCAGTTTACTGACTACGTTCAGATCTCATGATACTCTTCATGTTGCTACTGTAGTTACATTGTAAAGACTGACTGTTAAGAAAAGCCACTGGCATTGTCTTGACACTGCTGCCATCTAGTGAACACCCATAGAGACAGAGTGAGAGAACAGTCCAATATATTAGGTTATTTATTAAAACTAATTTGCGGCCCTAGTTGCTCACCTGGTTGAGTGTGCGTCCTTTTCTGAGTACAGTTGTCCTATCAAAAAAGGCAACAAACTAAAAAAAAAAAAAAATCACATCCCTAACAGGAAGCAGTGGTGGTACCAGCTCAACAATAAATAACACAATACTGTCCTCAGAAAAAAATTACCAACCTAGTTAATAGTTCCAACTCCAATTGTGTGATATACATGTAGGAAATACATCTGTATATAAACATATTCCAATTCAGTATTCTACAACTACTTTAATAAATTCTCTTTCCACTACACTCACAATACTCACTTTTACAGCTAGTTCACCGTTATTTCCTTCTTCCAAAACAGCCAGGAGTTGAGTTTTCATTAAAAGTAAATAATGACTCATATGATAACTGCATGCCAAATTACTCAGAGCACACACGGCCAAAAGGCTTATCTAAGGTATCACATTGCAAAGGCTCTTTTTAAAATCGCAGCGATGGCGAGATGAAGCCTATTGAAGCTTTCTACCAAATTCATTAGCAAAAAGGTTAATTTCTCGAGGCTTCATGAACATCATACCACTGTTAAAAGTGTAAAACAGGCAGATATATAATCTAATGTGATCTGTGACAGACTGTGGTTAGTGCCGGGAAAGGCTTAGAAATAACGGTGAAAAGAAAATCAATTACCATGTAATCCATTTATACCAATATAGCATGTTTTTGTTGCATGTTATGATTATATAACATAACTGTATAATAGACCAATTGTCTTGTGAGGAATGCAAAAAAAATCCTTTGGTCTTAAGATTATATTGGTGGGGGACTATTAGTATGTGGCAAAGCTTTAGTGCGTAACTTTTTGATATTAATGAACATCCGTTGATTGCCAAATGAGTTGCTACAAAGCTAATTAAGACGATGCGCGGTCACGGAAGGCTTGTATCATGTGGAGCCATAGAGAGAGAAGAACTGCGACACTCTTTGAGCTCGCTAGTGGGGTAGTCACGTGGTTCATGTAAGCCTGTATAGTTCCAAACACACGCTGCACTTCCATGTTCTTCTCTGGGACTGATAGCAGCGATTGCAATATTGAATGGTAAATATAAATGAAAACACATTTTCACTGTTATTGCATTATTGCACGTGTTTATTTATCCTTTATTTAACCAGGAAGTCCCTTGAAATTGAAATCTTTTTTCCGAGGGAGACCTGGCCAAGACGGCACAAGACAAAAATCACACATGGAACAGGTCACATGTGGCAGTTGCATTTTTTAATTACATAACATTTTAACATGGCCTTAAATTCATTTAATGAGACTAGATCATTAAGATGGAGCAAGTTTTGCAAGTTAATCCAAGACCATGGAGCAAAGTAAGAAAAGCCTTTTTTCCCCAGCTCAGTAAAAACCCTTGGAACCTGGTAAGATCTCCACCTGGTGGAACGGAGATGAAAACAGCTGGAATTCTGCTTGAGGAGATTACATAAATATGCCGGCAGTTTACCCAATATTAAAATGAAGTTGTCTACGTAGACTTAGAGACAGCCAGCCTACCAGTTCATACAGCGTACAATGATGAGTACAGGAATGAGAGTTAGTTAAGAAGCGCAGAGCACTATGGTACACAGAATCTAACAGGTGGAGAGTATACTATATAGAGAGTACTATGCATGTAGACAACATCACCATAGTCCAAAACACTTAAAGTAGCCTGCACAAGTGTTTTTCTGGCTGACATGTTAAAACAAGTTTTATTTCTAAAATAAAACCCCAGCTTAGTTTCAACTTTTTTTTACAAGCTTTTCAACATGAACTTTGAAAGTTTTTTGTCCAGCCAAAAACCTAAATACTTATATGATAAAACATTTTCAATTAAGTCCCCACTTAATGTGTTAATAGTTATATTATCTGGGGATTGGGAACGAGCCCTTGAAAACGTCATAAATTTGGTTTTCTTAGTATTTAGTACTAACTTAAGGCCATGTAGTGAAACGTGAAGCTGTTGAAAGGCTAACTGAAGGTCATTCATGGCTTGGTTCAGTGAAGAGGCAACTGAATATATCACAGTATCATCTGCATAAAGGTGAAGTTTAGCAGTTTGCACGTCCTTTCCAATATTATTTCTGAATATAGAAAATAAAATAGGGGCTAAAATCTAACCTTGAGGAACACCCTTAAAAATTTCTAAAAAGTCTGATTTAAGACCATCCACAGAAACACATTGCGTTCGTTCTGGAAGATAGTTTTTGAACCAATTAATAGCTGTGTTTCCTATTCCAATGTTACTTAATCTATCTAGTAATGGCTCATGGTCAACAGAGTAAAATGCCTTGGACAGATCCACAAATAATGTAGCGCAGTGTAGCTTTTGGTCCAAGGCATTTATAATGTCATTTAATAGTAACAAGGTTGCTGTAACAGTGCTGTGTCCAGCTCTAAAACCTGACTGTACATCAGTTAAAATGTTGTGCTCTGCCAAGTATTCTTTTAATTGACAGTTTACTTGAGCTTCCAAAATTTTTGCAAGAATAGAGAGTTTGGCAGTACAGACATCTTCTTTTAAAATGGGTCTAAAAACAAAGGTTTCCGGTGGTGTTTCAGAGCTGGAGTCGGAGCAATGATAACTTGATTTGGACTCATTGAAAATACAGGCAGTTGATAAAAGTGATTGTTAAAAATCACTTTGTATGTGTGTGTTTTCGGCTTGAGCTTTGCCCCATGCAACATTTCTTTCTCTGATCATAAAGCTTAACGCTTCAGTAAACCATCGGTTATTCCTCCCGCTAAGCCTAAATTTCTTTACAGGAGCATGCTTATTACAAATAGCTGAAAAGGCATTTTGAAAATGTTCCCAGGCATGTTCCACTTTAGGTATCAGACAGACATTCTCCAAGTTACAGTTGTACAGATCATGAATAAAAGCCTGTTCATTAAAACGTTCAAAACACCTTTTAAAAACATAACGAGGTTCATGTTTAGGTAGTTTTGTGTCTCTTATATAAGCAATCGCAGTGATCACTGACATCATTTCAAAAAACAGCAGACGATGTATATTTATGTGGCATGTTTGTAAGAATGACATCCAACAGTGTTGATTTGCTATGATCACTCGGGTTGATACGTGTTGGGGTGTCAATAAGTTGTGTGAAATTTAAAGAGTCAGATAGGTCTTTAATATTCTCAGAGGCAGAGGAAAGCCAGTCCCAGTCAAGGTCACCCATTATAATTACTTCAGAGTCCTTAAGGTTAAGTAGTACATCATAGAGAGAGGAAATAGTTTCTTTTGTAGCGGAGGGTGGCCTGTAACAGCCAACAACAGTGAGGTGTGTGTCCTTGTATAAATTTACTTTCAGTGCTAGTAGCTCAAATTGTTTGGCTCTACTTACTGACAATGTCACTGAGCTTAAAAATTTTGATTTGACAGAAATAGCAACTCCGCTCCCCTTACCTGAACGTACTGCTCTGAAAATATTATAGCCATCAATAGCAATCATATTATCTGTTATTGTGGATTTTAACCAGGTTTCTGATAAGACCATGATGTCCATATCCGTTGCATCAACCCACAGTCTTAGCATGTCCATTTTTGGAAGGAGACTTCTAACATTAAAATGCATAATTCCAAGTCCGGATCTGTTTTTGAAGTCACATGGGGAATATATATTTTGTAGTGTATCAGGCCCAGGATTTGGCTGTACGTTCCCAGATAACAGCAAAAGTAGTAAGACAATAGATTTGGTACTCCCTGTGTGTTTTTCATCACAGTCACTGGTTGACGAGTGTGATGAGAGTCCATGTTGCACAGTAGAGTGGTTATTTAAGGCATTCACTATTAGCAGGTGTAACGAGGGGCTAATTTGTGTTGGATGGTTGTAGAGTGTTTGTTGCTGTGCAGGACGGATAAGCTGGTGATAGCTGCATGCATCCTTAGTCGTCAATAAATGGGGATGGCTTTGACTTAAATTCATCATTAAATGCTGTGAGTAGCAAAAATAGTAAAACATGCATTGTGCTTTCATAAAACATAGGCTGTGCAAACAAAGGTTCACTGTAGAGTTTGAAGAATCTTGTAGAACAATCCTGAGACGGTTCACTGGTCCAAATGTGCTGACCAACACTCAGCATCAGGGATCCTCACATCAAGTCCAGTGCAGGAAGAGCATGGCCGAGCTAATCCAAGCTATTGTTTCAACACTACCACCCAGGTGTGGGAGGATAAACCAGGCCCAGACCTGATCAAATTGCTCCAAAGTGATCAGTTTGGGTCACCATACAAGCCATATAGCAGTAGTCAGGTGAAGCAGATCCTCCAGAAGACAAAGTAGATTTCAAATTCCCCCGGGTCTTTCAGCAGGCCGGTGACAGTAATCCTTCTCCTTTTAGGATAGATTTAAGTATAACAAGATACTATAAGATACTCAGTAAGCACCAGTTTCTCGGAAGGGATTACTTTCCTTGGTTAGGTTGTGCAGAAGCCAAGGACATAAAAACACATAAAAAGATAACTCTTGTTATGAATTGATACTATAAATAAAATTGATTTGAACTGAATTGAATAAAAACACTGTGGTGGCCCAGTGGGTTAGCCCAGTTGGTAGAGCAGGCGCACATATAGAGGTGTTACTTAGAATTCCTCACGGGGGAGACAGAAATTACGCCCTATAGCTTTAACCGGCAGAGGGCAGTGAAAATGATGAAGAGGATTAACTTCTGCCCCTCCCAATATTGAAATGGATCTCTGATCATCCATATTTGGGTCAAACTATCAAATTACAATCACCATTATGTCTTACATTCGTTATTATTCTTGTGACTGATTTGGTTTAGTAGATTCAGGACTATTTCTGTGAATCTACTGTATGTCTGTGGCCAACTGTGGTGAGAAGACTCCAGCCCCTTGTAAAGCAGCAGTGTTGAGGAATCTTTTTTGACTTGCTGACCGGGTACAGTAGGGGGTGCTGTCCTCTACCTTATCTGTGACTGTCTCCAGCTGGGACTGCCAGCTTTTGTGGAGTCATATCAAGACTAGTTTTGTCCTATAAAGTGATGAACATTTGGTTATAAATTTAGCTTTACACTTAGTGTCACAGTTGTTTAAAGCTATAGTTCATAACTATTTTATATTATTGAACGTCTGTTACATTCAAGCCATTGCCAAATGAGTTGAAACAAAGCTTATTATATTAAGCCATCAGCTCCATACTGTTGTTATTACACACAGGCCTGAATTACACACAAATGCTCAGGACCTATACATGCACTAATGGAGAGATGTCAGAGTGCGGGGGCGCTGCCCATGGAAAAGCACCCCAAGCAACTGGGGGTTCAGTGCCTTGCTCAAGAGCACCTTGGCAGCGCCCAGGAGGTGAACTGGCACCTCTCCAGCTACCAGTCCACTAGCATACTTTGGTCCGTATGTGGACTTGAAGCTGCGACCCTCCGGTTCCCAACCCCAACTCTCTGTATTTCTCAGTATGGCTATTTTACTAAATGGTATAGTCCGGCAACTCTTGAGTGATGCGTTTTAGGTCACCGCTAAGAAAAGGACACAGCAGCGTTCCGCTTAGGAGACGAAGAGGACCAATGCAACAGGTGAAGGCATCACGGAAGGCTAGCTTCAAGCAAATGCTCCGACAGTGTTTTTGTCATTACTTAGAATTCTTCACTGGGCCACACAAACTTTGCACCATAGCTTTGATATACATCTCAGAAAGCCTCATTACAAAGCCAGCAGGGGGTAAATATAATGTATATGGACCTCTAAATGCAACTTCTATAAATATTTTAAATATTGTTGTATTGTCTACAATGCCAACCAATGCACCATGACCAAGCTATATGTCTTTTTCACAGCAGAGATTTGGACATGTCAGAGCAGGAAAAGCACATGTGAAAATAATAAAATGAATGATGGCTGAATTCTATAGTTTCAGTGTCCTGCATGCTGGCTTACTGTCACGACGGACTGGGACACTTGAATAGAACTGAACCAGCATTAATGTAATTAGCAACACCTGTGCTTCTCCCTTTATGACAAGTCAAACTGTGAAGTTTCAAGCTGTGAAAAATGCCTACTACTTAATCTCACCTGCACAGTGGAAGAATAGAATTCCCCTCAGCCTATGTTATTGAAGTCTGAAGTGATTAAAATGTTCTCATGTGGGCCTATACTGCAACACTGGTGACCTGGATGTGAAGGTGTGAGGACTTGAAGCTTCATCACACACCCGACTTCTGGAAAGAGCAATTTAATGAACGTGCATGAGATGACAAACAAGTCATCTTGTCTTGTTACTGCAGCTGCTGCTGAGCTGCTCCAGCAGTCTGACAACACTGGACCTGATTGTGAAACGTGAGCCATTGTCAGCTCAGTTTTACTCTGTAGTTTCTGTCACAGAGAAAAGATTTTCCTCTACGTGCATGCAGTAGATTCTCATTTTGTTTCATCCAAATACATTTTGTAACCACGTAACAGGTTATCGCATGTGTTACTCAATATCACATACCGTTGGTCAGATGTTTAAAAAGATAAAGAATGCTATAATTTTGAATTCAATTGAGAGTTTGAGATGGAGGCGGAAATATGATAAAATCAACAGACGTGACTTATCGAAAATCAGCAGATAAGGAATTTGAAAATGTTTCCATTCTGCAAACAATGGCATTTCTGTGTCACACTTCAAATGTAGTTCCCCGTCACCTCTTGGGTTGGTCTTAAAGCAGAACTTACTTAGGAAACCCCCATTGCGCCACAAAGGCTTTAAGTACTTCAACACAGCAGCAACTATCAGAAAACAGACACTGACAACAGGACTCTTGTTGACTTGTTAACTAGATACAAAGACACCATGGCGAAGCAGATCATGTTTACTCAGGATAACCGGGACCGGATCCACGCTGTGGAGAACTCATTTGGGCCGAAGGGGAAGCCCTTGTCCAAGCCGGGTCGGGTCCTGATCGGAGAGGGCCGGCTGATGAAGCTGAGCCGCCGGGGGCCGCAGCCTAAAGTCTTCTTCCTCTTCAACGATGTGCTGGTGTACGGCAGCATCATTCTGAACGGCCGTTGGAACAAAAAACAGAAGATCATTCCTCTAGGTGAGCAACTCATCTGCTTCTCCTCAAGCTGCAGCTACAGGCACTGACACTGTTTAGATGACATTTTGAAACAAGGGATGGCTGTAACTGCTGGCTCACATGCTTGGTGACCAACTTATTATGTCCCTTCTGTTACCTCATCTTATACTTTTCATAATTTCAGAGGAAATCCAGCTGGAGGACTTGGAGGACAGCGTGACAATGAGCAACCAATGGTTGATCCGCACACCATGCAAGTCCTTCTACGTGGCAGCCGCCTCCTACGAGGAGAAGCGAGCCTGGATGGAACACATCGAGGACTGCCAGTCCAGACTGCTGCAGAGTGGTGGTTGCAGGCCCGGCTCCACCTTCGCCGTCACCTGGATCCCCGACCATGCCTCTGCAGTCTGCATGCGCTGCTCCAACAAGTTCACCATGGCCCAACGGCGCCACCACTGCCGGAAATGCGGTTTCGTGGTCTGCGGTGCGTGCTCCAAGAAGCGAGCACTAATCCAACACATTCACCCAACTAAGCGGGTGAGGGTCTGCACCACGTGTCACTCGAGTCTTTCCGGTATGCACGCAAAAACCAGTCAGTGGGGAACCAGCACAGAGAAGATCGGCTCGGATGGAGATGAAGTGGAGGGATCCAGTGAGGAAGAGGAGGCAGAGGAGCAGACACAGGACAATGACCCCAGCAGGTGGATGGAGACCCTGATGGACTCCTGGTCCCCATATGTCTACCTCAAGCCAGACCATCTGAGGCCCCAAACGTGAAGCACACCAAGAGTGTTGCAGCCACTCAGAAAGCACCTGGCGTTGGACTTTCTTTAACATGAACACTGATGCAGCTTTGTGCAGTTATCATGACATAAAGACAATAATGTGTTATTGTTAAACTATTTTGTACATACATTATTTATTGATGTGAGTAATGTGTTCAGAGGATATGGAGTAGAACAGTGGAGCCAGGCCTCAGGCTGCCTTTGCCTGACTAGATTTTAATTTAAGACTACCTCCTGTGGAAAAGACATCTTGGGCTTTCTAGTTATGTCACAGGCATGGGGGTGTGGCCAACAGAGCACATCTTCTGCAGCAAACATTTTGATGAATTTATATTTATTGTGTACATGTACTGAAAAGATTGACCTGACATCCACTCCAAGGGTCATGTTATAAAAAAGTAAGTGTTTTCCTCACATCACAAAAAGGAGGATTATGTCAGTTTTTGTGAGCATTTGGACTTAACATGTGCCTCACGTTTGTCTTTGGAATAAAGTATGAAAAATTAAACACTTGATTGACGTGTTACTACCTCTGCCAACAGGGCTAACATGTTATTAGTCGATGTTGGAACATCTGTCTGTCAGGATATTTTAGAGCTGCTCGACACTTTTTTGTGAAATTATGACCCACACAGATGACACTTTGAAGTTGCATGGTGAAATCATTATAGTACCATATATCAAGTCAAGTTAAGTTTATTTCATCCATAAAAATGGAAATTACAATGATCATACCCACAGTAACACCCATAAAACTTGAGCATAAATACAATAAAAACACTACAATATACATACAGTAAAAGAAAAACTTGTAAAAATGTACATTTAAAGTGCTTGTTGTGCTGTCTGATAGTCTGAGGTATAAAAGAGAGAGCATACCGCTTAGTTTGTGTCACAGGAGGCCTTAGCCTACCACTACGCTCCGTAACCCTACCAGTCCACCATAAAGACGGTGGCCTGGGTCCCTTGTTATTTTCTGTGTCATTTTTACCAGATGATCATCATATACTTGATCCACTGTATTTAACTCTCCCATAATTTTTCCAGCCCTTTTAGTCACTATCAATCCTGGTCTTCTCAGACTTTTTTTAATCAATGTTATCTTTTTCTTACATTTTTGTCCCTTTTTTCAACCCTAACTTATTAACTTTAGTTTTACAGTTATTTCTGGAATTTATGTTCAATAAACCTCATTTATAGGAAATTATACCTAATGTTTGAGTTAGAAAAGCAGAAATTAGGAATTATTTAGACTAAAATTAAAGGAATGTAGGTTGATGGATAATCACAGACTGGAATATGTCAACTTTTACTCAAAACCACTTCAATTTGTTTTTGCAAATGCTATGAAATTGAATAAGACGCCCCAACATTAATGAAAGTAGAGATTTGTACTTGCCAAAGAGCGTTGTGTGGAATCAATCATGTTATTTTGGGTAGTAAAAAAGAACATTGCTATAGGAAAACGGGTCAATTTGACCCGAGGACAACATGAGGGTTAAAAGGACTGCAACTTTCTCATACAGTATACCCATGGACTAAATTTTTCCTTAATTGAGTCAACATGACCAGACCATGTTAGCCTGTCATTAAAAACAATGCCCAACTACTTGTATGTGCTCACTCTTTCTATGTCTACACCTTTGATTTCCACTGCCTCAGCTGTGATCTTATTTCTCCTGCAATCTATTACTAATTCTTTAGGTTTCTTAACGTTGAGTTCTAGGAAATGCGTATTGCAATAATCAACAAAGGCTTTTATCTCATTTTGAAAGTAGCTATTGTCATCATTTTCGAATTAACCCAATGAGCGCTGTGTTGTCAGCAAATTTAACAACCTGACAGTTTGCCTGCTGTGGACAGTAGTCTGCCGTGTAAATGGTAAAATGAAAAGGTGATAAAACAGGTTTTCCTGAGGTGAACCTGTGTTTGACATAATAGTCTCTTTACCTCTCCTGTGTCTTGTTATGTCTTTCGGAAAGTCTTGGAAATCCACCAAGGTAGCCAGTGACTCACTCCGCCATTGATCCAGGTCAGCTCCAATCCCTTTCAATTCGGCAAACGAATAACAAACTCGGCATAACACCCTTGGTCTTCCAAAGACTGCAAGAGGTACGTGCAAAGCAGGAACAACCAGCACTTTGACGTCCATCACAGATACCAAGAGTCTAAAAATATAAAAGTAAATCTAAAAAAAAAAATAGTCGTGGGTAGCGTGGTCTGCCAAGTACATAATTCCATCATTATAAGTGTTAATTTGGTTTCATGATTGATGAATACGGACGTGGTGAGACTTTTTTATATGTCAGTCATATGTAGTGTTTGGAGTTATTGTGAGTACGCCAGGATTGATAGAGTGACTTAAAGGGCTGGGAAAATGGTGGGAGAGTTAAATACAGTGGATAATAATAATAATAATAATAATAATAATAATAATAATAATAATAATAATAATAATGTATACTTTATCAATCCCACAAGGGGAAATTTCAATTTACATTCTGTTGCACAGGCCTGAATTACACACACATGCTCAGTACCTATACATGCACTAATGGAGAGATGTCAGAGTGAGGGGGATGCACATGGACAGGCGCCCCGAGCAGTTGGGGGTTCGGTGCCTTGCTCAAGAGCACCTTGGCAATGTGAGCTTGCACCTCTCCAGCTACCAGTCCCCCACCATACTTTGGTCCAAATGGGGACTTGAACCCGCGACCATCCCGTTCCCAACCCAACTCCCCACGAACTGAGCTACTGCCACCAGGTATATGATGATCATCTGGTGAAAATGACAGAAAATAACAAGGGACCCGGGTCACCCTCTTCATGATAATCTGACTGGCAGGGTTATGGAGCGTAGTGGTAGTCTAAGGCCTCCTGTGACACAAACTAAGCTATGCTCTCTCTTTTATACCTCAGACTATCAGACAGCCCAACAAGCATTTTAAACATACAAATTTTGTGCTGTATTTATGTATTGTATTGTGTATGGTTTTATGCTCTAGTTTATATGGGCATTAAGGCAGGTATGAGCACTGTAATTTCTATTTTTATGGATGAAATAAACTTGACTCAGGTTAATGTGTGTTAACAACATATTGCATTGAGGTGTGCAGTGCTGTGCTGGCAGTGTGTGGATTTGTCTCGAACCGAGAAAGAGGTGGGTGGTGGTTTACAAGTGTAGTCTTGATTAGACTGTAAAAGTCCTTCTATGAGCTTAAGTTAAAAAAAAAAGTCCCTAGACTGTGTAAACATTGCACACCCTTCGACACACTTCTGTATTCTTCCATACAGGAGATGCCAGTATCGGCAACACAACAATAAAAAAAGCTTGTGTTGTATAACAGGCTTTAATAACAAGCGGGAAAAGCTGTGAGCCATGGCTTTGACAGTAATGTGAAACCTGTTTGACATACCTGCCTCTGGCAAGGTAACTGTAAGGAACAAGGAAATGTTGAAGTGTTTCTGAAAGAAGACAGCCTCGAGCAGAGTACAGCGTGATCTGGACAGAGAGGGACACTGTAGTTATATAATAAGTAGTAATCTCAAACAACAATAACTTGTTCTCTTCGCATTGTGAAGCAGAAGCACTTATAAAAGACAATTATGTTTAAATAAACAAAAAAACATGTAGCCCATGAATAAATCGGAAGTTGGGTTATGGTACAGACGGGGCAGATGTAAAGGGGATTAAAAGGGTAACTGTTTTTTTATTAACCTGGACCCTAGTTTACCATGTTTTTTTTTTGTGTCTAAGTGACTGATGGGAACAATTGGTCCAGTATTAAGCAAGACCCTGGGCCTTTGCACCGGCCCAGGTTCTAATCCCACCTGCGGCCCATTGATTTGTGTCATCCCCCATCTCTCTCCCACCTTTCCTGTCTATCCACTGTGACTCTAAAATAAAGGGAAAAAGCCCCAAAAACAATAATCTTTAAAAAAAAAAAAAATAAATAAAGAAATGCTGTCCAATGCCATGAAAGGACATTTTTCATAATGAGTACGTAACTTATCTTTTGATGGCTGATAGTATTTCTGTACATCAGTAAAATTTTGGATGCATTTACTTTTAACAGAGCAACTTCTAAGTTTAAGAAACTGCAGAGGGAAAAGCCAGCCTCACTTAGTGTTAACCACTAAGATTTCAGATAAACGAGAAGGAAGAGTGTGTTAATCTATTTGAAAAACGTCACACCCGAAACCTTGCAGTTGACTTCTACAGTACAATAGTTCCTCTTTAGTCAAACTGGTTTTCTAAGAAAATGAAGCTGGACATCAACCTTGCTCCAGCAAAACACCTACACTATGTTTGGCTACTTGCTTCTAGTTGGGGTTATTAAAATGAGAAAAGGGCTGCATTAGCTTAAAGCATGATTTATACTGCTGCGTTACAACTTACGTAGGTACATGGAGACATGAACCCTACATCGTAGCCTGACGTGCACCTCTCAAAAAAATAAAAAAATAAATAAAAAACATGTTACGGCGACACATCGCTCAGCCGCGGCATGGTAGCATTGCATTTCCCCTGACTCATTTCCTAGTTCTCCTTCTATATGAACAACATGAAATTGAAGAGAGGGTTAACTTTTCATGCTACAGATTTCCCACCGCAGTCAGAAAACACAGGGGAGACACTGTTTCTGTCACCACAACTCTACAGTCGGTACTTGCTCCAGATCTAATCACTGTCTTTCTCTCACTTGCTCTACCACACACGCCCACACACATACCGGCCCTACTATTTTCTCAATCTGGTGGAAAATTGTAAAACTACAATTTTGAAGTTCTAGATTGAAATCCTGATACAATAATATGATGCTGTAATGGCCCTCGATCACAAATTGTGGGTTTAATGGGTTTCAATGTGGACATTTTGTCCTTAAGGGTCCAAGGGTTTGTATTTGGGCTACAGTTTATTATAGACATATGGCACCTGAAGTAATTCAAAATTGAAATAAAAAAACCCTCACATCCAGGTGTCTGCCTTATGCAGTAACAGCCAATATTATTTAAAAAAATTCAAAAAAACATCAAAATGTGCCTAGTAATGAACAAAGGTTTTAAATGTGGATGTCATAGAAAGTTCAAATAACTGTTCTCATTAGCACTGGCACACACAGATTTTTGGCTTCACACAATGTACCAGATAGAAACCTGAAAGTCTGGATTCTGTGGTGTTATGAAACTGATCTGAGTGAAACATCTGCCTGCAGGCCTCTCAGGTGTCCTAAAACAGCACATTGATGAAAGGTACTATTTGCACGGTTGTACAGCTGTCGAAGCACAGAGCCCAGCAAACATGCCCTTTTGGGGCCAGAGTGGGCCCACTGCGGGCACTGTAATGGACCCTGAGTGGGCAGCCCACTTTGGGCCTTGTTACCATTATGAAATGTGGGATACGTGTGGACCCCACATGTATGTGGCTCGGAAAGTGGTCGCCCCTCAACCAAAAAAATTGGGGGTTCGATCCCAGGCTCCTCCAGTCACATGTCAAAGTGTCCCTGAGCAAGACACTGGACCCCACGTTGCTCTCTGGGTGCTGTATGTAAAGCTCTCCCCCACTCCTAATACTTAGGATGGGTTAAAATGAATTGAATTTGACTTTATTGTACTGTGTCTGTGACAAATAAGAATACAGTTTGTACTTTTGCATTCTTTGAGCACATTGTGGGCATACTGTGGGTATACTGTAAGTATACTGTGGGTACATTGGGTAGAGCTGCAACAGTTCCAAATTTCGCTGTACAATTGTCTCAGAAATAATTGTGATTAACATAATTTGCTTTCAGTCAAATTTTAAATATTTAATTATATATTACTTTTTCAATTAAACTCCCGGACACGCCTCTTGGTTTAATTACTGTTATGTGCCCCACATAATGTAGTACACTGTTGTGGGAGCGGAAGGAGGACCCAAATGTGGAGTAGCAGGCAGGAGTTTCAAAAAGGTCCAGCAAACAAGAGCAAACGGAAGAAGTCCAAAAAAAAATCCAAACGAAGGGACAGGGGAAAGGCAAAAATCCAACAGGGAAACAAAGCACAAGTGAAAACTCACTGGGGGTTGCTGGAGCACAGACAGGTTCACAAGGGCTGGGAGGGGCTGACAGGTACGACAGGCAAACAGGCAAAAGGATCTGGGAAAGGACAAAGGGAACACTGGGGTTAAATACAAGAGGTAACGAGGTAACGAGGTAACGGGAACAGGTGAGACGTCAGGTGAATCACATTAGGACGGGGCAGGACAATCAGGCAAGCACAAAGCAGAGCTAGACAAGACAAGACAAGAAACAATACTACCAAAATAAAACAGGAAGCAGAACAAACAGACACACAGGGGAACACAAGACAGGACCAACAACACAAGACCGGGGAGGAAACTGAACCACAAACACTGGGAAGGTAAAATGGGAAAAATAACCCCAAACAAAACCCCACAAACCACAACAGTACACAGCACACAACACACACAGCCATGAAGTAAACCACACTTCCTTATTTTCATCAATGTTTTTGAATTTTTTCTAAAATGAACATAAAATTGACAATAGAACATTTATTCTTATCAATAAAAAACAAAGCATTGGTCATTTACCAAAAACAGATTAGGAATACAGAAAATAGTCACTTATTGGCAAAACTATGTGGCAAAATAGTCATCACTGCTTATATATTCCTACTTACGTTTTTTTTCTTTTGCTATGAACGTGTATGGGGACCATTGCCAACAACTAACACAATGCACGTTATTATTACAATTTGGCATATCCAAACAAAATAAAAAAATACCATACCTTAGCAATTAAAAAGTATTGCTTATGGTCACATTAAGCAAAAATACACATTTGAATACATTCAAATTAACTTTTTTTATTTCAATGGAGCATACAGTGGTAACACTGTGTGCACACAGTCTGGTTTGTCATTCATAATCAACATTGATTTTGATGCAGTTTTATTTTTGGAGCAGATTTTGTGTCAGAAATAAACTTTTTGTCACCTTTGAGGATAAAAAAAAATCCTATTTAAAGCTATAGTGCGTGACTTTTTTTTTTTATTGAACGTCTGTTACATTCAAGACCTACACGTTCAGCAGGAGGACTGACATCCCCACCCCCAAAAAAATTAATAAAAATTAGAAGATAATTACCTCTTCTGAAGAGGCCATCTTGATTTGACAGGATAAACAAGAGACAAGAGATAAGTACAAGAGACTATAACTACATGTTCCAACATCTGCTGATAATACTCCAATCATCACAGGCAAATATGTATTTTCTAAGTGCTTTATTTGTCATACTTCATTCCAAAGACAAATGTGAGGCACATGTTAAGTCCAAATGTCCCATGTACACAGTCCCTGACATAACCTCCTGACACCCAGAAGAAAAAACACATTCAAAATATTTGTGACGTAAGAAACTAATACACGTTTTTCAAAATTGTTACTTTTAAAGAACATAAAACTTGTAGTTGACATTGGGTCAAACTTTTCCATAAAATGCATAGCACAGTACATTTACTTAATATAAATTCATCACTTATCTCCCTAAATGTTGGCCACACCCCCATGTGTGTAACATCACTAGAAAGGTTAACAAAATCTAGTCCGACTAAGGCAGACTGAGGCCTAGCTCCAGTGTTCTGACCACATTATCACAGCAAATCAAGGACAACTTCACACAGTAAGTGTTTTTACAAATTACTGTCAAATTACAGTATGTACAAAATAGTTTAACAATAACACATTATTGTCTTTATGTCATGATAACTGCACAAAGCTGCATCAGTGTTCATGTTAAAGAAAGTCCAACGCCAGGTGCTTTCTGAGTGGCTGCAACATCTTGGTGTGCTTCACATTTGGGGCCTCAGATGGTCTGGCTTGAGGTAGACATATGGGGACCAGGAGTCCATCAGGGTCTCCATCCACCTGCTGGGGTCATTGTCCTCCGTCTGCTCCTCTGCCTCCTCTTCCTCACTGGATCCCTCCACTTCATCTCCATCCGAGCCGATCTTCTCGGTGCTGGTTCCCCACTGACTGGTTTTTGCGTGCATACCGGAAAGACTCGAGTGACACGTGGTGCAGACCCTCACCCGCTTAGTTGGGTGAATGTGTTGGATTAGTGCTCGCTTCTTGGAGCACGCACCGCAGACCACGAAACCGCATTTCCGGCAGTGGTGGCGCCGCTGGGCCATGGTGAACTTGTTGGAGCAGCGCATGCAGACTGCAGAGGCATGGTCGGGGATCCAGGTGACGGCGAAGGTGGAGCCGGGCCTGCAGCTACCGCTCCGCAGCAGTCTGGACCGCCAGTCCTCGATGTGTTCCATCCAGGCTCGCTTCTCCTCGTAGGAGGCGGCTGCCACGTAGAAGGACTTGCATGGTGTGCGGATCAACCATTGGTTACTCATTGTCACGCTGTCCTCCAAGTCCTCCAGCTGGATTTCCTCTGAAATTATGAAAAGTATAAGATGAGGTAACAGAAGGGACATAATAAGTTGGTCACCAAGCATGTGAGCCAGCAGTTACAGCCATCCCTTGTTTCAAAATGTCATCTAAACAGTGTCAGTGCCTGTAGCTGCAGCTTGAGGAGAAGCAGATGAGTTGCTCACCTAGAGGAATGATCTTCTGTTTTTTGTTCCAACGGCCGTTCAGAATGATGCTGCCGTACACCAGCACATCGTTGAAGAGGAAGAAGACTTTAGGCTGCGGCCCCCGGCGGCTCAGCTTCATCAGCCGGCCCTCTCCGATCAGGACCCGACCCGGCTTGGACAAGGGCTTCCCCTTCGGCCCAAATGAGTTCTCCACAGCGTGGATCCGGTCCCGGTTATCCTGAGTAAACATGATCTGCTCCGCCATGGTGTCTTTGTATCTAGTTAACAAGTCAACAAGAGTCCTGTTGTCAGTGTCTGTTCTCTGATAGTTACTTAAGTACTTAAAGCCTTTGTGACGCAATGGGAGTTTCCAAAGTAAGTTCTGCTTTAAGACCAACCCATTTTTTCAAAAGGTCACGGGAGGGAGCTACATTTGACACACAGTGTGACACAAAACCTTCTACACAAGGGAATGCCAGCCTTTCCAGAATGGAAACATTCACTTTCACTTTTTATCTGCTGATTTTACACGAAAGTCACGTCTATTGATTTAATCTATAATCATGTTTCCTCCTCCAACTATCAATTGAATTCAAAATATAATATGTGTAGAATATGTGGAATATATGTGTATGTAGAATATGTAGAATGCTACTTACATGTATCTGAAAATACAAATCAGCAAACTACAGAGTAAAACTGAGCTGACGATAGCTCACGTTTCACAATCAGGTCCAGTGTTGTCAGACTGCTGGAGCAGCTCAGCAGCAGCTGCAGTAACGAGATGACAAACTGACACGCTGCCAACTTGTGTGTCATCTCATGCACGTTCATTAAATTGCTCTTTCCAGAAGTCGGGTGTGTGATGAAGCTTCAAGTCCTCACACCTTCACATCCAGGTCACCAGTGTTGCAGTATAGGCCCACATGAGAACATTTTAATCACTTCAGACTTCATTAACATAGGCTGAGGGGAATTCTATTCTTCCACTGTGCAGGTGAGATTAAGTAGTAGGCATTGTTCACAGCAGACAGTTTGACTTGTCATAAAGGGAGAAGCACAGGTGTTGCTAATTACATTAATGCTGGTTCAGTTCTATTCAAGTGTCCCAGTCAGTCGTGACAGTAAGCCAGCATGCAGGACACTGAAACTATAGAATTCAGCCATCATTCATTTTATTATTTTCACCTGTGCTTTTCCTGCTCTGACATGTCCAAATCTCTGCTGTGAAAAAGACATATAGCTTGGTCATGGTGCATTGGTTGGCATTGTACACAATACAACAATATTTAAAATATTTATAGAAGTTGCATTTAGAGGTCCTAAAGAGGATGTAAATGTCTGTAAAACAAACTGCCATAAAAATTACACTTTTATTGTTTTTTTTTTTTACCAATTTTACTGAGTTAAAACTTCAGTGTTGATGATCATGACCAAATATTTGGTTTATAATATTTTCACAAGTTTAAACCTTTAAATGCTGGTTTGTTTACATAATGTCACTGCTGTTAAGGAAAAAAACAAAAATAAAATTATTTTCTTCATACCAATTGATAATGCGACTTATTTTTCACAACTTGGGATATGTCACTGATTATCAATAAGATTGATTGTGGTGCATTTTTAATTTTTTTTGTGCAGTTTAAAAAAAAAGGACCTGTTTCTAAAACTACTATAAAAATATGATATAGTAATAATGTTCACTGAGGTAATTTGGTAATATTTCCTTTTACAACAAGGTATTAGACATTAGACATTGATCCACAACAAATGTATTCCCTTATTTATATATTTTTTTCAAGTACGATGCCGAATTGTTCAACAATTGTTTGTATCCCATGACATTTGTGAAAATATGCAAAAACGAGGCAATGCAGGAAATCTATTTTGACAGGGAAAATGTTGCTGATCATAAAATCAGTAACAATTTTGTCAAAAAGTCTCTTTAAATTTTAAAAACGTGTTCATTTAAAACTGTCTACAAGCAATGTTAGTAGTCATAGTAACAGAGAACTACCGTTCAATAAAGCAATCATGTTCACCATTTAGTCAAGAACAGAGACTCATTATTTTTTGTCTTTTTCTTTACAGTTTCTTTACTGTTTATCTTTTGAGAATGAGCAGCAATACGAGTGTTTCTCACTCAGCTCTTACAGTGAATATGATAACACTAAGTTACGTTGTAACCTTGGTTCTCTGAGGGAAGAGACTCAGCTCTCCACCGTTACATATAGGGTATACAGTATGTAAAAGTGGAGAGATAGTCTCTTCTTATGGTCATCCATATGTACAGGGATGATCCCCCTGAGTCAGGTACGTGGATGCTTATTTTGTGGCACGGTGGCTCTGTGTTTAGCACTGCTGCAAATAGGCACTGCATACCCTGACACTTAGTTCAATCCCCAGTTAGGGCTGGGCCTTTTTGTGTGGAGTGTGCACGTTAGTCCAGACTCCAGAAGGTCTGGCAATGCGAGACTACACTTGATAACCTGTTAATAAATTAGAAATCTGGATGGAAATAAAGCAATCTACTACATCAATACAGAGGGAAATCTTTTCTCTGTGACAGAAACTACCGAGTGAAACTGAGCTGGCGTTTCACAAACAAGTCCAGCAGCAGCTGCGGTAACGAGATGACATGACAAACTGACACACTGCCAACTTGTTTGTCACTTCATGCACGTTCATTAAATTGTTCTTTTCAGAAGTCGGCAGTGTGATCAAACATATTAAAACATATTTGTGCTTCAAGTCCTCACACCTTAGCCACATCCAGGTCACCAGTGTTCCAGTATGTGCCCACATGAGAACATTTTGATCACAATGACTTCATTGACATCGGTAGTTAGCCAGCATTCATGACCCTGAAACTATAGAATCCATGAGTACCTTTAAAGAAGTAGCTCTGCGGTCCTGAGAGGACATAAATGTCCGTAAAACAAACTGCCATAAAATTACACATTAATATTATTACCACTTTCACAGAGTTAAATTGTTTAACCAACTTCTGTGCTGGTCATCATGACCAAATATTAATTTTTTAACAATTTTAATCCCTTAAATGCCATTGTTATGGACACAAAAAAACTATTTTCTGTATATGTAATGGTAGTGAGATTTATTTTCACAGTGTAGGATATGTCAATGATTATTAGTTTTTCAACATACTATACCATGACTTTTGTATCACTTTTTTTGACATACTATATACTATGACTTCTTTTTAATGGCATTTTTGACATACTATGCTGTAACTTTTTTCAACACACTTTTTTCATATGGCATCCTATACTATGACTTTTTATAACTTTATTGAAAATATTATACTATGACTTTTTCGACATACTATATGATGACTTTTTAATCACTTTTTTCAACAATCTATACTATGGCTTTTTTATCACTTTAAGACTTTTAATGCCTTTTTTGTAGCATTGTGGCCCAATGGTTAGCACTGTGGCCTCACAGGAAGAAAGTACAGGGTTTGAACCCAGGTAGTCACAATGCTTTCTGTGAGGACTTTGCATGTTCTCCCCGTGTCTCCACGGGTTTTTTTCTGTGTGCTCCGGTTTCTCTCAACACTTCTTTGGAAGTTGCTTTGGATAAAAGCGTCATAACATATATGTAATAACACCTGGTTTGACTTCCAGTCTGGGCTGGGCCTTTGTGTGCAGTTTGCATGTTCTTTCAGACTTTATGACATTTTCAACATACTATACTTTGACTTTTTAATCACTCTTTTTTTGAACAAACCATGCTATGACTTGTAATGGCTTTTTTCAACATACTATGCTATTCTACTATAGCATGGTAGTCTCACAGCAAGACAGTACATGTTGTGGTTGGGGTTCCAGTTTTCTAGTTCCTTTTTGTGTTTTCTCTATGTGTCTCCTATGTTTTCCCCTTCCCCTCCTACCTACTGTTCATCAGTCATCTACAATCAAGCCCAGTACTTCAACCACTCACAATCTTTGCTTGATAGTTGTCTCAGCCACCCATCATGGTCTCCATACCTCTCCGTTGTCTCCAGTCAGCTGGCTTCACCACTAGGTCCCCTCCTCACGTCTCCCTGTTCCTTCCTGCCTCTGCAGCCAGCCTTCCCCTCTTCAACTCCTTTGTTCCCTGGACTTCAATGCCTCCTCCTTGGCTCTCTCAGACCCGGTTACTCCTAGTCATCCTATTCCAGCCCTCATGTCCTCCACCATCCTACCCAGCCGTCGCCATCCTACCCCAGCCTGGTGCCCTCGTCCCTGTTCTTGGAGTCTGCCTCCCCACACCTCCCTTCCTCTTTATTATTTAATAAACTTGATTATTGTTGAGCCTTGGGACCTTTTAGCCAATAACTCAGTTTAGCATATTTTTTTCAAAACACCTTTAAATATTCCAAATTTTTTTTACATTAGTGGTTATTCAACTTTTCAATGAAATTCATACTTATTAAAACCATTCCCGCCTTTTCAACTATTCTCACTACTTCACCTTCTTCTTACACAGTTAGCAATCCAGTTTAGTTTAAGCAATGTATGAGTAAATGTGAACGTGTACATTTTCATGTTTTTCATAGTTATTTTGTGGAACCTATGTGGTGTTTGTGTTGACTGCACAAAGGCAGTAGTCCATTACAAGTTATATAGTAATAACCTGGGAACAAAGACTTCTCACATCCAGACGTCTGCCATACCGTAGAAGTAACACAGCCAACATGCTGACATAACACTGGCCCCCACACAAACATTTGACTTGACACAGTGTACCAGATACAAACCTGAAAGTCTGGATTCTGCTGCGTTATTAACCTTGATCGGTAACCCGATCAGAGTGAAACCTCTGACTGCTGCAAGCCTCTCAAAGGGCCCTAGAATAGCACACTGATAAAAAGTGTTTGGGTCTACTAAAATTCTGCACTGTGAAAGCAGATTCCTTCAGCTCAGCTCTGTTTATATGTGGGTATAGACGAGTTCTCTAAAAGGAAATGTGTGAGAAGCAAAGTGTTAGACATCTCCAGGAGCAGGGACGTACACAGGCCAATAGTATTTGTATTCAGTCCAGTACAGCCAACCATGTTTCACATGTTCTGTTACGAAATCTAACAGAATTGGTTAAACAAACTAAATACTGCTGTTTAACAGTGGACATTTTCTCCATCTTACTAATGTAATCAATCAGTTCAATGACTCCTGAGGGGAAAAAAAGGATGCAAGAAAGTCTCCTGTTTACTTCTTCACTCCACTGTGAGCAAACGGCTGAACAAGATGTATTACTCGGTTCACTGCTGTTTTGTAATCAACAGTTTAGTCAGTGCATACCAATATAAGTGACTCAACAGGGCTGGGCTTTTATTAGGTATAGCTGGGTTAGGTTTGATACTATTTTCTTACTATAAAAAAACATTCCATTTGTCTCAAAGCAGCCATGCAGCCTGACAAAAATACAATTTTAAATTATCAAAAAGCATGCCTTATAATCCCATACATCTGATCAAAGATTAGATTAACAACTACAACCAAGAACCACGAAGCTCTTCATGGTCAGGCACCATCTTATCTTAAAGAGCTCACAACCCTACAAGAGCACTGCGCTCCCAGAATGCAGGGTTACTTGTGGTTCCTAGAGTCTCTAAAAGAAGAACGGGAGCCAGAGTGTTCAGCTATCAGGGTCCTCTCCTGTGGAACCAGGTTCCAGTTTGGGTTCGGGAGGCAGACACCGTCCCCACATTTAAGAGTAGACTTAAGACTTTCCTCTTTGATAAAGCTTTTAGTTAGGGCATAGAATTGAATACTGTTAGGGAGTGAGAGGTCGCAGCGTCCGCCTAACCCGGCCCACCTGCTTGTTGTCATAATTGTCAGATCTATCCATTTATCATATAATCAATAATATAATAAAACTAGAGGGAGGCAGGGCATACAGCCCGATCCGGTTGGGGAGAGTTCTAGCCTGACCAGGCTCCTCTCTTTACCCTGTCTCTCCTAGTTATGCTGTAATAGTTTGACAGCTGGGGACTTCCTTTGACACACTGGGCTCCTCTCTCTTCTATCTTTCCATTTGTGTGCATCCATGTCCCAGAAATGCTTGTTACTAACCTAGCTCTGGGGAGTCATTCCCCGGAGTCCTTATGTTCTTTTTCCCCAGCATGTTTCCTTGGATCAGGGAGGCTCCAACATCATGGTAGCAGCTGTTGCCATGGTCCCGCTACACGTCCTGCGATGCCATGTTCATCCTGCTACGCTCTGCTGTGCCCTGCTACGTCCTGCTGTGCCTTGTAACGCCGCACAGTGCCCTGCTTTGCCATGAACTACTACAAAGAACTATTACAAACTACTATTTTTTGTGACTGTTATTGCCACTCTTCATTCTAACCCCAACCGGCCCGTCAGACACCGCCTACCAAGAGCCTGGGTCTGGGTCTGTCCGAGGTTTCTGCCTAAAAGGAAGTTTTTCCTCGCCACTGTCGCACTGTTGCTTGCTCTGGAGGGAACTACTAGAACTGTTGGGTCCTTGTAAGTTGTAGAGTGGGGTCTGGACCTGCTCTATCTGTAAAGTGTCTCGAGATAACTCTTGTTATGAATTGATACTATAAATAAAATTGAACCAGAAATAAACTCTGTGCTGGTTTCAGCCGGTTTTAAAGGAAGAAGCTCCACGCTGTACAATGGTGGGTGAGTGTTTCTGTAGTTCACAGAACTCCAACAGAGTGACACGTCTTCTCTCTGCAGTTTCAGGGCCCATGTTCTCCAGTTCCTCTTTCATTCATATCATATCAATACATTCAGGTTATTAACTTAATCTTTTTGAACCAGGACCATAAGTATTCAGATCAAGTAGCTCATGAAAAATATGGTGTGTCAGATTAAGTAGTCAACATCTGTATTACAGTGCGTCAGATACATATTTGATCATCATTTGATACCAATTTTTCAAAGTTGTCAATATACAGCAAGGTGAAAACTGAACCAAAAGCTGTAAAATTACCTTTAAGATGTGGTCTTACAGTATGCGGTATGAAAAAAAAAACAGTACAAAAATGTTTTTGTCTTTTGCTGGGAACCTCCTGGGCCTCCCCCAGACCCCGTTTTAGGGACCACTGCCATAGACAATAAATAACTACATGCATCTGCTACACGTTGTTCATTTTTGTGGCAGTTCTTTCTGACTGCCAATAAGGGCGGTAGAAGTCTGAGAATGTAATGTCTCTTTCATTGAGGAACACAGCTTCCTGTAGCGATGGCACACAGCTGGCATCACAAGTCGATGGTCCCTCTCACTTTAAACTTCTTAGCGGAGCGTTCACTGGCTCGCTGCTCAAACTTGCTTCCGTAGATGTGGGAGACAAAGCCATTGATCTCCACTGCAAACACACTGTTCTTCTTAGGGATCACTGTCCCACACCATGTGGAGGGAGAGAAAAGAACAGAACGTATGAATCATAATCACTGTCCTCAAACCAACGCTTAGACAGACACTTAGTTTCCATCAACTTGTCAATCGAATTATCTGAAGTTCAATAAAAAAATAAAATAAAAAATAATGAGAATAAAGCCGGTGTTTTCATCCAATGGCTTTAAAGCCAATAAAAACCTGTGCGTAATGACGTCACATGCTGTTTGCGATCAAATTGATTTGAGACATTTTATGGTGTTTCCATTAATTTTCATTCAAGCAAACAATTGAGAACAAAGTTTTGCTTGACAAAATAGATTGCACCGTCCACATCCATCCATCTTCATCCGCTTATCCGGTATCGAGTCGAGGGGGGAGCAGCTACAGCAAGGGACCGCAAACTTCAATTCCTGAGCCACATTAACCAGCTCCGACTGGGGGATCCTGAGGCGTTCCCAGGCCAGGTTGGAGATATAATCCCTCTACCTAGTCCTGGGTCTTCCCCGAGGCCTCCTCCCAGCCGGCAACATATAATTGATTAATATTGCACAAGTTGAAATAGATGTGCCAGCTGATAGTGACATATCAAGCTATAATAAGAAAACAAGGACGCTATCAACACTTTGCTATGATGACGCAGATGCACGTAAATGGCCGATGACAACGGAGGCGGCCTGTGGGGTGGGTATGAGAGTGAACCAAAGTGTTCTGGGAGAACTTGGTTTAGAGACACTTCATGAAAACCCTTTGGTTGAAGCATTTTCAGATTTGTAATTTTACTGGCCCATCCCTTGACCCAGATAAGCCATGGGCCTCTGGCTCCAGTTGAGAAGCACATCGCCATTGCGCTCTACAAACTGGCTACATGTGCAGAGAACAGAGTGGTAGGCAAAACATTTGAGTCAGCAAGACCACCGTGTGTTTACGCCGTGTGCAATGCCATACGAACAAGGATGATGCAAAGGTACATGAAGGCTACCTACCTGGAGTGGATGAGGCGCATGAGCTCTCGCTGTGTAACTGTAGAGCGCACCATGTGCCACAGGCGTATGGTGTAATAGACGGGACTCAAGTCCCGATTAGACCCTCGCAGAAGGCTGCAAGGATTTTGTCAATAGAAAGGGCTGGCCATCAATAGTATTACTACAGGATGTAGTACACAATTGTTGCGCGTTAAGGGATATTTGAGTCGGCACTCCCGGCTGTGTGCATTGGGTGCGCGGCCTTCTGACCCGTACAAGTGCATCTGTTTAACCATAAAATGACCTAAAACTTTATCGCAATACATTTCTTATTTGGCAAATTAAGTTTCCATCAGCGTTTATCACGTAAGCCGTACATTGATCAAGACAAAATCTAATGAGACCGAACGTATAAACTTTGAGTTGATTTTACCATGAAATTCAATCAAGTCATTGTGTATCACTTAATTTGCATAAAAACGTGTGCATGGAAAAATTTACCAACACAGGAAGCTTTCAGCCGCCTTAGTCTGGCATTGCATCCCCACAGCACTGTGGAGTGAAGTCTAGTTACAAAAAACTGCTCTGGGTTGTTTGCATTTCTTTTAACCAATCACAATCATCTTGGGCGGTGCCAAGATTCGTGGCTCGGCTAAAAAGTCTAGGGGTGGAACTTGTTCAGGTGGAACATTTACACCCCGCAAAAGAAAACGCTTCAATGCAACGGTTCACAAAATACAGTAACTATAAGCTATTAAAGTCTCGCCATGTGGAATGCATTTGTTTTGGATGTTAGCAGTAACACCTTTTCCCCGCATGAGGAGTCAAAAATGTCTTCTTTAGAAAGAGGTCTACTGTTCTACTGTTATACCTTCCTTTACAAAAAGTTCAATACCCAATATTGTTAGTTTGTAATTCAAATGTTTGTGGAAGTCAATAGTCTGGGCAACAGAATATTGTAAAAAGGTAACCCAGTTATCTGACCCACCTATTGACCAACCAGAGCTAAAGGTGAGTTTCTCACCTTTCAGTTTGTTTTCTTTGGTGATGATTTTGAAGATATGTTTGAACTCTTGGACCAGAATCCCTGTAGTTCCTACATATGATGGGCACTTCGATCGGACCACTGTGTGAGAGAAAAGGTCAAACCATTAGTGGTAGCTAATCTAGTCTATAAACAGAAACTTGTAGGGTCTCACAAAAAGCACAGGGGCCATTGAACATGATAGGATCCACCATTAAGTAGGTCACAAGAAAATAAAAAGTGTCTTAGTCTTAATATCATATTAAAACTGTACATTAGAGTTGTTTGAACGGCAATATTGGAAAAGCCTTGGATACCGCCTAAAATGCTGTTACCGATGAGTACGCAATGTGAAGTACTGATTCCAAGTAATTTAGCCAAAAACAAAACTTGTTGCTAACGTAAGCTCTCTGCTAGCGCTCCGCTTGCACACCAACCACAGAAGCAATCATAAGTGGTCAATAACTTTTCAACCAAATTTAGTAGGAAAAAGAGATTCCCTGGATTACATTTGTGGAAACTGGGAGCTAACGGGAAGTGTCCACAGGCAGCGTCATTCCCCCGCTTCCCAAGTTCGTAAGTTTCCAAAAGAGCCGTCATGTTGGTCAGTTTTGAAATCCAGGAGCGGACAGCCCCATAAGTTAAGCGTTAGCAGGTGCAGCCATCGGAGGGTGGAGCCTGTTTTCTTTGCTCGTCAGTGGTCACTGAAGAGAAACTGATAACTGCTAATGGCGAGGCGAGCAAATGTCCATTGCTGGGAGGCGGGGGTCATCCCTGCTGTGGAGAAACACCATTGTGGACACGTAACATGCGGATAACAAAGAGCCTCCATTAGCTGTGTGTCACAGCCACGGCTGCAAGTCCAACTGCTGACCGTGATGGTGAGCGGCCAAATTAGCAGACAAACAAACTACAAACAACTAACGTCTGTTGTTTTTACGACACCTGCACGCACCTGACCCTTTCCCAGCATCTGTATCTGTAACTTCAATTAATGGATAGTGATACTGAATAAAGTCATTGTGATGTTCATTTTAGAGAAAACTAGAAATGTACCTGTGATGATGGCACCGTGGAAGTCTGCCTTCAGAAGCTTCTGTTGCACTAACTGTGGATTGCTGTCAAAACACAACATAACATGAGACTGAGTGCACAGTGAAAGTAACAAGAGTTTCATTAAATGAGCACTTGTTGAGGAATCTGTGTGGAGCTCCAAACTGACTTACCTCGTTGGTTTCAAACCACCGCACAGGTCAATGACGTACTGTCTCCAGAGTTCATGCAGAGGCAGGAAAAGCTCGTATCTACAATGAAAATAATGAAGACGGTGAGTATCATTACATGCACACTATTATTCCACTAATATTCTGAATATGACAACATTCCAAACTTGATGCAGGTCATGTGAACAACATATTCTGTTTGGATATTCTGAATAACGTCTGTTGTTTTTTTTGTTTTGTTTTTTAACTTAAGCATATTCCGATTAAGACGTGTTTTTTTTTTGCCCTTTATGTGATCAATTTTGTGCAAAATATTGGTCCAGATGACAACATACAGAAAAGTACACTACACACATCGAAGAAGGCACAGTGCAGATCAAATGTCTCACTCCAAAACAAAGAGGAAATAGGGGAAGGAGGGAGACGCAACGAAAACACAACAGCAAGAACATTGTCTGCAGCTCACAAACAAGACACACAGAAACACACACACAAATAAGAGGCATCAACAGGGAGACTGGCATAAGACAAAAGGGACCAAACACACGCACCAATAGAGGCGAGAACGCTGTTGCATGAATCTACAGCACCAATTAAGATATGTCTGATATGCAGGTATTATTCAGGTTTTAGAAGCATTCTTTGGACATATATACAGCGCATTGGGAATATTTGTCTCAATCTGGGTTTCCACTGCACTTTACGTGTGTCGCTATGGTTGCAGTACACACACCAACCAGCCAACAGTTTGCGTGGCTACGGGCAATATTGTCTTTTTCAAAAATAAAAATATTATGTGCATGTAAACGTGTATCACTATCAATTTTGACAATAATATTTTTGATGCCGTCATGTACATCATTGTTCCAAACACATTTCTTTCCATATGAAGATCCTTCAGATTGCTCCTCACCTACCTCTGGTGCTCGGGCTTGATCTGGAAGATCTTCATTTCCCTCTTCTGCCGAGCGTTCAGCCCCTTGGCTTTCTTGCTGTTCCTCTTGTCCTTCTTGGGCCTGGCGTAGCCCAGGATCACCGCCTTGTGCTTCAACATGTTCTGTATATCATGGTGCGTGTGCTGCCGAATGCTGTTCTTCAGGAAGGCCTGGGTGAAGGTCTGGGCTTTAGTCTTATTCAGAGACTGGAAAGGAAGGTTGTTGTCAAATGTCTTGTTTTTCCTCTACAGCTTTGAAATAAGATGACTAATGGGATTTATGATTGTTGAGTGGAAAATTAAGAAGCGATTTGTTATTTCGTTATACATTTTTTGAATCCAATAAAAAATAAAACTTAACGGCTTGTCTTTCAAAAGTAAATTCGGACTGAATATGATTTTGATATTTAATGCGTCTGATTTGTGTGACCAGGAAATTGCTGACTTATTCGTGTCTTTCACTTTAAAAACTTGTAGATACACTTGGATGATACCGCTCCCTGTTCTAATGCAATTTATAATAATAATAATCTGTAATATATTTTCATAGGTAAAGGTAGGGTGCAGAGCACAGAGCGAGGCAAAGTGCAGCAGGTATACGTCATCATTGCTTCTGGTTTTAATTGCGGCTTGAAACATCAACAGTAATGCGGTCAAAGTTTAACATTTGATTGTTCGATACTCAATACAAAGGAGGCAATTCGGTCGGTGCCTAAAAATGATCAAATTCCTTACTCTCATTATTTTCCCCCAGAAAAACAACAAGAACAATTAACTGATTATTAAAAACATTGCAGATTAATAACTATTGACCAATCGATACATCAAGAAAATGTTTCAGCATTAGATCTCATGTCACTTTCTTCTTTGCAGGAAAGTGTTTGTACAACTTGACTGGAAACTGCGTCATAGTCTGGAATAAAAAGTTCACAGTGCCCCTATCTGCTCACCTCCACACCCAGATCCTTCACCAGATCCTGGGGAATCTTGGCTCGAACAAGCGCTTCTGTTGAACAGGACAAACAAAACTACTGTTACACACCAGACCTTAGTAACTGGACCAGGATGCAGGAGGCGTTGCTGGGCCAACGTAGACCTTGGCAGCCAGCCTCAGAGACACATGAAAAGTTCTAGCTTCATCGACAATGTCTATCTTGTTGCTCCAAACAATGCCATTACTGCCTCCAAGCAAAAAGTAAAGTTTGGCTGAAACTAACTATTATTTTCATTATTGATTACATGAAGTATTATTTTTAGTGCTGTCAGTTAAACGCGGTATTAACGGCGTTAATGCAAACCCAGTTTAACGGCGTCAATTTTTATCACAAGATTAACAACACACTTGCTTGGGCTTGCGAGCCGGCCAAAGAGTAGTAATGTTAAGTTTTGTTCTCACACACACCGTTTTCCAGAGTGTGTGAGAGCTGTGATAATGAAAAGCTGCCAAAAGGGGAAATACCTGTTGACTTTGGGGTAGGATTTTCATGTTTTAGAATAAGCAATTGCACAAAAAGTACACGACAATGAGAATGACCTGAATAGCAAAATGTCAAAATAGCAGGTGTCAGGGGGTTGGCGATGAAAACTTTATGCACTGTCTGACAACAAGGGCCGTTCAGGTAAATCCAGTTTTTTTTGAAGGTGGCAAATTTTCTGTGACAATGATGGAGTGTCTCCGTTGTGCTGTGGTAGCCTTTGCAAAAGCAGACTAAAGCGAGAGATCTTTTTTTATAGAGTAGACAGACGTGTCTGACTAGCTTCTTTATAAGACCGACGCAGGTGTGAATTTCCCGTCCTGCGCCCTCATGTTGTCCTCGGGTCAAATTGACCCGTTTTCTTTTTAATTCCCCAAAATAACATGATTGATTCCACACAACGCTCTTTGGCAAGTACAACTCTTTCATTAATTTTGGGGCGTCTTATTCAATTTTATAGCATTTAAAAAAAAATTGAAGTACTTTTGAAATAGTATTGAGTAAAGGTTGACATATTCCAGTCTGTGATTATCCATCAACATACTTTCCTTTAATTTTAGTCTAAGTAATTCCTAATTTCTGCTTTTTTAACTCAAACATTAGGTATAATTTCCTATAAATTAGGTTTATTGACCATAAAATCAAAAAATAACTGAAACTAAAGTTAATAAGTTAGTGTTACGTAGTGTTGAAAACGTCAAAAAAGTGACAAACGTTGAAAAAGTGTCAAAAGTGTTGAAAAAGGGACAAAAACGTAAGAAAAAGTTAAAAACATCGATAAAAAGCGTCAACAAAAGTGTTGGTTTTCGATGGGAAGACAACACGAGGGTTAAACAGCAAACCTGCGCCCATCTGTGCGCCCATGGGCGTTCTGGTCTTACAGGGAGGTGTGTTCAGGTGCATTCTGGGCGCATTGCTGTCTTGCGGCGCAGCAAGGGATCACGCCATTGACCAACAAAAACGGCTCTAAAGTCAATAGTGCAGCATTTCATTGTTATTTTAACAGTGAATTAGTACAATGCTCCTAGGCTCGAGCACAGAGCGCACACTATGCTTGTTACACACAAACATGCAAAAGATTACAAATACAACTATGACAATGCAAATCCACCATCATAATAGCAATGCACCAAGGTACAAACGCACCTGGCTTTTAAAGGGAATGGGAGATGACACTGACTGGGTAATTGAATGCTATGCCCAAAACACACCTATGAAATAAATAGTCCTACAACCCTTTTGAACCATGCACCTGGTGCACGGACCCCTTTTTTCACCGTCAAACTAGCAAAAGTGGATTTAGACACTCCCTAAACACATGTTCGTTAAAATAGAGCCCTAACTCATTACTGATGACTATTTATTCTACAATAACCCACAATATCAATCTCAATGTAAAGGTCAAAAATATTGTATCACTGACATTTTTGATTTGTCAAAGAAGTATAAGCACAGGTGGAAACAAACCATTAATTAAGTCCATTATAGTTATAGTTTATAGAAAAACAGATAAAGTGCTCACTACCATTTAAGCCTTCCACTTTTTATCTAGTAGTAGCTTACATTTTGATATCACATTTTAATAAGCCAGACGTTATAAAAATGTAAATGTGCTTTCTGCATCTCTTGTACCTGTATTGCAAAGTTTGTCGTGATTATACTGCAACGTTACTTTATTGTATATTAGGGTGATTCTCCAAATTCAGGCACTTTTGTGTCCTTGGCCCTTTTTAGAGGTGGAAATGACATCTTTGAAAGAGTTCTTCATAAAAACTGTTAAATATAACAATAGTCCATGGAATTCTAAAACTGCCCGCTTTTATATTGTGTTAGAAAACAAATGCTTTAAGCTAGGAATATTGTTTTAAGAGAGTGAATTTTCCATCCAGCTCACAGTGCCAAAAGCGCTCCTAGTTGGAGAATCACCTATTAACCTTATTGCTTATGAAGGTTATACTATATTTAGTTACTTGTTAACATAACGGGCACCTACCATATTCAGCCTGTTGTTCTGTGTGTTAAATGAAATACATTTCTAATTAAGTGCGACTATAGTCCAGTGTGACTCATATGTTTTAAAATAGGGTACTTTATCATTCCAATATGCATCTTGCACACTACATTTGCATTATGTGTCTATATTGCCAATAAAACTGATTCTTGTATATGTATTTTTGGTAGTTTTTTATATTGTATATTAAAGTTTTAAACCCCCATCAAGTTTGCGTGTTCATTAATTCCTGCTAATGTATAATAATTCATTCCTGCTCATACACGGACAGTTTAAAGTAATAATACAATTGGTATCATGGTTGTTAAGTTTTTTAAAGGTTAGGGGAATGTAAAAAAGAACGTTAGGGTAACGTTCTGGAAACGTAACCAAAAACTAACGGTCCCAGAAGGTTAAACCAACTTTCTTATGCAATAAAACACAACCAAAACCTTCAGGGAACGTTCTGGAAACCAAAAATTGTTAGCTGGGTCGCCTTAGTTAACTTCTTCTGTAGTCATATTTTGAATGCAGTCTTTTTAAATATAGGGGAGACCAGGGACAGTTGTAACACTTTTTGCAATTTTTAGCAATATCTCAAAAAACATTTACACTGGAATAACCAATTTGTTATATTATAAACCTCAATCTATCAACTGCTGAAACCATTTATTTAATTGGTTTTATGAAATATGTACATGTTGCAAAATGGATTTTAATACAGTCTCTCCACTGTTACAACCGTCCCAGTGTACAGGGACAGTTGTAACACATGTCAGGGACAGTTGTAACACATGTCTAAAATATACATAATGAATCAATTATATACTCAACATGGAAAATATCATGTATCAGTCATGTTATTGTGACTTTTTATTTCATGTTTTTAAGAAATGATTACCTTTTTTCATATTACATGACAAAAAAAAAAAGAGTCAGTCAATTATAATGCAATAAAATGATCTCATGGGTAGAACACCTAAAAAAACGTTCCAACATGAACTCAAACATTCTCAACAACAGAGAGACCTTTTTCGGAGTCCAGTATCCAACTCTGGGAAGTGTCTTTGATCCCTGGCTTCTCTTCTTGTGGAATCGGTGCAGGGTCACATGGCAAATGCCATATGATTTGGCCACTCCCCTGACTGACTTTCCTGTCTGATTTCATCAGAAGCCCTTTCCAGCACAGGAAATGGGACTCCCCTGTCTGTCTTCCTCTTTCTGATATTTGGCATGCTGTAAGCAATCACATGTTTCCACTGACTACCTTTAAATAATAATATAAATAATAATTACATTACATGTAATTAAGCTGATGCTTTTATATGCTCTGGAACACAGTGGTTGATGTATCACAGTGGGAATTGAACCCAGATCTCCAACACCAAAGACATATCATAAAACGGCTTGTGATACTGGGACGGTTGTAACGGTGCGTTACAACCGTCCCAGTACCACCAGCCATGTTTTCATCTCATGTCAGCTAGCTTAAATGCTAGTTTGACACTTGTTAGCCATTTCCATTTTTAGCTTACAAAACAGTGATTCTAATAATACTTGTTTGAATTCATAGACATTTGATCTTAAAACAGCATCCAAAAAAGTAAATCACAAAGAAAAGTAATTTTTTTACCTCAAAAACAACCTTTTGTTAATAACTCCTTCAGGAAGTTTCAAATGTAGCACCCTTTTTGGGAGAATGGAGGGAAACAAGCTGAGCATGAGCACAGTGAGTGTCATCACTCTAGGTTGTTTCTGATTGGAGGAATTCAAGGTGTTACAACCGTCCCCTGTTACAACTGTCCCTGGTCTCCCCTACTTTTCTCTGAACGGAATTACTTCTTTTATTTTCGGTGTACTTCTTCATAACAGCACCCCTCCACAGATATTAGTAAAGATAAAAAGGCGGTTATTATCAGCGTGCCAGCAGAGACAAAGTAACGGAGATATTGCTGGATATGAAACGAGGTTTTAACACGAGATTGAGGCATGATATCGCGTTTATGGCTCAACACTCATGAACTCCTAAAACTGCAACTTAACTTCCCTCGTGGAAACTTAAACTCACCGCTCAATGCCATGTTTTCGCAGAATTCAACAGCAGGAAAACTGCTCAACACTATAGCTAACCTATCTTTATATCTAATAAGACAGTTGGGAAGCAGCAGCCATCAAAATAACACTCTTCTTCGTCTTCTTCTTCTTCTTCTTCTTCTTCTTCCGGTGCTTGTGAAGAGTTTCCGGCAGACTGTCTGCTGCGTGGCGTAATGTCGCCCTCTACAGTCTCCACCACGCATCTTTGCTGTCATTACATTATATACACTATTATATTATAATATTATATTACACATTATATACACGCAATGGGTAATCTTTTGAAAGAAAGAAAAAGCATTATATTTAATATTGCCTAATTATATTTCCTCATTGCCTGTCATTCACCCCTCCCCATTTCCTCCTATCCTTTGCTGCATGCAACAGTGTGAATTTCCCCGTTGTGGTATTAATAAAAGATTTTGATTCTGGATCTTTGAAGCTACATCATGTAATCCATGTATTCACACTTTTTATTCTACCCTCTCTTTAACATGCTCTGTATGACATGTTTCTATAACTTCCAATTGATACTGTGATGTATATGCTCAATTGAACTTCATAATTCATGTATTTGATGCAACGGTTTCTGAAAAAATAACTACATACTAACATTCAAATCTCTGTTGTTCATTGGTACATATTAAGGATTGTTTCGGTTCTTGTTTTAAACCATAAACTACAACTAGTAAAAAAAAAAAAAAAAAACACCCATTAGCTTAATAATTACGTGATATTGCCTACAATTTCAAACTGAAAGGAAGGGGATTGCCCTAAGGGAAGTGTTTCTCTTGATAGAAATGAGTAAAATCCCAATTTAAGTCTTTGCAAAATATTTATTTAAAATCTGTTCATTGACATTTTTATACACAGTTATAATAAAACAGTTCACAAAATGAAAAATGAAATACAAGCTGAAAAAATTGCATTCCAACTTCCCTATACATCCAAACCTTTCAATAAAAATCTTTCCCCTGTTTTTTCTACAGATAAACCCCATTTGAACTTTATTTATATAGATACCAATGCACACTTTGGCTTTGAATAAAAACTAGAAATCTTGTTTAAAAAAAAGAAGATATGAATGCTTTATGGCAGATACCCCTCTGTAAAGTCAGAATATCTGTCTGTATAACACGACTCATTATATAAAAGTGGATACCGTTACATTTTTTTGTACAATTGAACTTTCATTAAGGTTGGTTTGGTCAGCAATCCTAGTACTACTAGTCTACAAGGCTGCTACTACTTGGATGGTAGTCTCGCATTGCCAGTCTGGCTAGTCCACACAGCATTCTGGGATGGGGATGCTCTGGTTTATTGGCATTTCTTTAAACCAATCACAATCGTCGTTAAGCGCCGGACAGCGTCACGGTGCTGCTGCAAAATAGCCTTGGGAAGGAACTTCTTCTGGTGGAACGTGAACATTCAAAAGTAGTTTTAGATGTCAACAGAAAACTCAGATTGGACAGATCTAACTAGCTAGCTGTCTGGATTTACCCTGCAGAGATCTGAGGAGCAGTGAACCGTAGTCCTCAGAAATCCCCCGGAGGTTAGAACGCCAATACAAAGAAAGAGGAAGGTGACAGACAAGAAAAAAAGTGGAAAGTCATTGATGTAGACTACTGAAGAAATGAAACTGTTTTTCCATTAGTTTTAGATAATCATTTAAATGATCTCAAAAAAACAAGTGATGCGTTTGTTACTGCTGGTGGAGGGGTGTATAATTCAGGGTTTTATTAGTTTATTGTGTGAGTTGCTGTGGGGGGAGAAGACCCCCTCAAAGTGATCAATGCAACTTCACCAATAAACCATATATTATATACCTAAAATGCAAGAATTTTAAACTAAAGAGCTGTAACGTGAACAGTCTTTGGTGCCATAAGAAGGATAAAATCCGAGCTGCAGTCGCTGGTTGTATTTAGCTGCTACAAAGTTTAGGTGCTAAAATGACTAGTTAAGTTTAGGAAAAAGATTGCGGTTAAAACACTCCCGAGGAACGAACAAGCGTTTCCTGTGTGAAAGTACTTTGTTTTCCCCCACAAAGTGAACTCCTCTCTCCGGCTTGAAAGTGTTGATTTATGTTGACACCACGTTATGCTATTCAATGTTGGGCAAGTTACTTCCAAAATGTAATACATTATAGATAACTAGTTACTGTCATTTGAGAGTAATTGGTTATATTACAAAATTACTGTCTCTGAATTGTAATGCGTTACACTACTTATGCATTACTTTTGAGTTACTTTCACCAAAAGAACAGCAGAAGTTTAACTTGGCAGGTAGCTTGTGAATTTCACCACCGGATCAATAAAGTCTCCTCTTTATCCCCTTTATAATACATCATTGATTATTCACAACATTTTGTATAATTAATATGAATATGCAAAGTAACTAAAGCTATAAAAATAGAGAAGTAAAATGTGCATATTAGCACAATAGGCAAGTAGGAAAAAATGAAAATACTCAATTAAAAGTACCTCAGTTGTACTGAAGTACGGCATAGTTAGGCTACTTTCCAATGCAATGGTATTTATGTGTAGCAAGCCAAAACATTCATTCCTGACATGTTGATATCTGTCAGCAGCTGGGACACACTGCTGTCCGCGCTGATGTGCCGTCATCTGTTGGGACACAGATGTTGTCTGTACTGTCTCTGGTTCTGGCTCTGACCACGGCAACAGAGATGGGACAGCTAGCTCCAATGCAGCGTATTAACTCCTAAAAATAATATCCATCTTGCAAATGTATCTGTCTCTGCAGTCACCTCAACCATCGAATACAGCAACAGGAAATAATACTTTTTTTTTTCTTGTGAAGAAATGTTTTGCGGTGTTGGTGAATTCTTACTGCTGCGGCAACTGCTGTTTGCATGCGCACAGTTATTTTACTTCTTTACTTCTACTTTTATGTGACACTATACGTACACTCCTGCAGTGCAAAGGGGGAAAGACACCAACCCATCTAGGACTTAAATGTGTTTCACATAGCAGATCACACTGGAAAAATGTTGTAGGTTCCCTGTGTGAAAGAGGCATAAGTCACAGGGAGCTTAAAAAGTTTCAACAAAGCATTTAACTTTTGAGTTTCCACATAGTTTTTAAGGTCTTAGTGGTGGAATGATTGCATCCAGTGAAAGATCAAATCCATATATCTATACTTAGATTACAGTGTGATGGGACTATATACTTGGATATTCATGGTTTGGCAACTGCAAACATTCACATACCCTCTGCTGTGGTACCCCCCATTTAAATGAGTGTTCTTGTGTTCCTCTGTATGTAGTCTGGCTATACAGATGTACATTGCTGCGATGACGCCTGGACATCTGCCCCCCCTCTATCTCTGCTACCCAGGACAGCTTAAATTTGTGATTGGTTCAAAGAAATACAAACAAGGCAGAGCCTTTGTGTCCCCTTTCCCAGAATGATTAGCAGTAGCCAGACCTTACTCATCGGCCTAACAATGCCAGACTAATTGTCGTAGTGTAGTTCCCGGGAGAACCAGACCTTGTGCTTAATATATTTGGTAACCCTAAAAATCTTTTTAGAACCGCCACTGGAAGCTCTTCCCAAACTCTGTTCAGTGGTTTTTAGTGACAAATAAAACAAAACATAGTTAATTTGGGAAATTTGATTATGCTTATTCTAGGTGCAGTTCCTGAATTTAAAATAGGCAGGTTATGCAGTTATTGCAAAGATACTGTCCAGTATTACAGTATGGATTAGGCACACAACTTGTGGTTCTTTAGCTCCACCCACTCATGTTGATCTCAACCAATGACATGACGCCTGCCTCCACAGAGCCTCTGTCAGGTAGAAACCTGTGTACAGCTTGCAGTGGTTCATGAACAACATGAGACATCATAAGAACATGTGCTTCCTACTTGTTTCAGTAGTAATCCAAAATTAAAATACACTAGTATTAGAATGTTGTAGGTTCCCCTTTTAGTGCTTCTACCAAACAATACAGTCATTTAGTAACAATAAATGATACTGTGTGTGTCACCAGTGTAGGTGCAAGTGGGGGTGTTGGTGTAGTTGACATAGCAGTTCCTCTTCAGTTGGCTCCTGGATCTGCTCTCTACAGAGAACAGAGGAATTATTGGATAAAGAGTTAGCAATAGCTTGAGAGCTAGATTTGTGCGTTTTATGACTTGACCCAACAATAGTGTGAACCTACTTAAACATGAGCTGTACAGAGGTTTCATATCGGATCTTCTCCACATCTGTAACGGAGCACCTGTGACTACGGTCCCACTTATAGATGAAGTTCTGTTCGAAAACAAAGGAACAAAGACTATTTGTGCAGTTTGCAAATTTTAATATGTAGCTTATATAAAAGATAAGACTGGCATTATTCAAGTGTTTTCACACAAACCATCAATCCCTTTCTTATGTCCATACCCTCTTTGTGTCATTAAAGATGTAAATCTTTAAAACAAAACCCCTCACAAATACATAGATTACAAAAAATAAAGGTCAAATAAAAATGTAGTCTCGCATAGCGAGGCCTATCTCCACAACGCTGTGGAGTAAGGTCTGGCTGCACCGCAGATACATTCTGGGATAGGAGAAATAAACTGGCTCAGTTGGTAGAGCAGGCGCACATATATAGCGGTTGGCCACGGGTTCGACTCCGACCTGCGGCTCTTTGCTGCATCTCATTCCCTCTCTCTCTCTCCCCTTTCATGTCTTCATTTGTCCTATGGAAATAAAGGCCTATACTGCCCAAAAAATAATCCCCCCCCAAAAAAAGAAATAAACTGGGGGTTGTTTGCATTTCCTAAAGCCAATCACAATCGTCTTGGGCGCCTTTAAGCGCCAAACTAGGGCTGGGGAGATTCGTCAACGTAGTCAAAGTCATCGATTACGTAAATACACAAATAATTTGCGTAGATGCGTCTAAAAATAACATGGTTGCCTCATGCAACAGTGCAAGTATGGATTCCTCCCAACAACAAATTGAGGAACAGGCTTGCACAGAGTCTTCTAAAGCATTGGAGTACTTTACTCTTAATGCCAACAACAACGTGGTAGTTTGTAGACTTCGTAAAATGATCCCTGAGTCAGGATAACAACAGCAAAGCACTGTTAGCTCTGCTCACCTATGCCTCTCCAGCTTCTCCCATTGCTCACCCGTATACAGTATGTCCTGGACTGACTGGAGTCTGAGGTAAACTGTGCTGCGTCTCCCCCATCTGTAGCACTGGCTTAAATAGGCCAGATTGTTTCAGATATCTCACGAGTCCTTTATAACGTCAGTTATAACGGCCCACGTAGTTAATTGAAAAATGATCTGGTTGAAATCGGGCTAGGGCATAATCCCCTTAGAAAGGAGAGCAAAAAAATTGCACTTTTTATTTTTACTTGTTTTTTTCTTTTTAAGATTTTTATTTGTGTATTCCTTCTGAAAGTAATTTGTTATATGGTTGTATTTATGTGATAAAGAGTTCACACAGTATGTTGCTAAAATTGAACTTTTTTTACACTGTATGATTAAAGGGAGAAGAGCTTGCACTAGGCCTGCATGATTAACCGTTATAAAATCGCAATCTCAATTCACCCTGTTCATTTTTCAATAACTTCCCTTTTATAATTTTTTTTAATGACTTTGATTCTCAATTAATTTTACGAGCCGACTGCATCACAAACGCTATTACTTTCTTCTGTGAGTTTTAAAAATAGACTGTATAAAATAGGTTTTAAAGCGCTCCCGAGCATTGCAATGCTCTCCTTTCTCTATATTGAAGCCTCTATGTTTGGTACTGCCAATTCGTTTTGTTTTGTCATGGTTCATGTGTGCAATAAACATTACACTTTGAGAGAAAAAAATAGTAGTCAGTCTAGTCCAGTGTCATATTTGAGGGCCATACTGGAAAATGAGAATCACATCAAGAGTCCGACATGTATAGTTTACTGACATGCTTTGATTTAATCAAAAAAGTCAAATTTCTTCGACTGTTTTATTTCCGGTCTCTTATAGTCTACTCCTTTACAGTTTGGTCGACATAAAGCCCTAAAAAAGTCAGCCAAAAAGTTCCTCAGCCATCATAGAAAAAGCGACAAAAAGGTTGAAAAAAACACACAAACATGTCAAAAAATGGAACAAAAACGACCCAAAAAAGCAACGAAAAACTTTGAAAAAGCGAGAAGAAAAAGACAACCTTTTATAGCAAACCTAAATCTCAAAATCAGCGAGGGGCTAGATTTGGCACGCGTGCTCTGAATTTGACACATGTGGTCGTACGTTGCTAAAATGCATTAAAAAAAGAAGTTATTTTTCCATGGTAACTTGCAGTTTAATATACCTTGTGCACTGATGTTCGAACAGCATCTAAACGGCAGAAGTGTTAAGTCTTTTTCTGTAACCATGTTATGAATGAATGTGTCTGTCTGTGTTGTCCAAGTGAACTGACCTCTAAGATGAGCGCCACAAACAGGTTGACCCACATGACGGAGGAGGTGAGCCACCAACACACAAAGTAGATCTTCGACCACCTGGGAAAAAACAAAACCCGTTCATCAACATCATGTGTATCATTAGCTGCTGCGCCCATCAAATCTTTCCTTTCTTACTCAGTGGTGTATCTGCTGTATGCATCCATGAAGGCCTGCCAGTTGTTGACTACCATGACGTCATACAGCAGAATGAGGGATGCCTGACAGAGGGAGTGAAAGATTTTTACTCTCCAGCAGTCTTCAGGAGCACACAAATATCAAATCACAGTCCCTAAATCATCACAAAAGTACATCATAATCTTTGTCATCATCAAATGTTAAACTAACAAATACCAATAATTACTTTCAAAAGTGTGACATTTTAAAGTAGCTACAAGGAACTTTTAAAGGTTTCTGAAACTGTGTAATGTTCCATCTGTTGATCATAAATTACAGCATTTATGACAGCAACAGTGAAAAGAATGCTGTTTTTTTTTTTATTAATGTCTTTGCCTGGGTCCAATCTTTCCCCCAAAGTCACAAAATGATTTCGGCAGGTAGACGGCGCTAGGCCTGCATGATATTGGAAAAAACTGTTTTTTCCCCTGAGATATATATATTGCGATATGAAAAAAGAAAAAGTAATTTTTACAACATAAATAGCTCTATTTGGAAATGATAAATTATTCTCGACTACCGTGGTGATTTTGTAGGGGAGTGCATCTACATAGAAGATAAATATAGAAAAGGATCTTTTCTAATGTGAACCATTCTTTGTTAAACTTTAATGCTTTACAAACACCAAAGCAAGTAAGTGCTGTGACTACTCTTCTGAAGTGATTTTGGAGAGGGAAATTAGGTAGAAATATGCTGGTTCACTAGCAGGACACCATTGTATTCATATAATACTATCAATCCAGGCTAAAGTGTATGACAACGACTGCATGTTGCTTCCTCTAAATGTCAGGTTGTGGTCGACTAGCGGGGCCAGCTCTTTAGCTCGTTTGTTTGATAAATTGATCAGACCTGCATGTCACGAGCACTAACAAACTCTGTGTATCTAAGAACAATTTAGTCTGTAAATTACGTTGATCAGACACAGACTTCTGTAGTAGATTATTGTTACACTTCCAGCGTCGTGGCTCCAAACCGTGATGTTAGTTGGGACAGACGGACCCCTTGTTTCTTTGGGCTAACTATATTAGCTTTAGCCTGACTGGTAGCAGCTTTCTGCGGGGGGAAATGGCCGGGAGACGTTGTGATTATGTTGCATTAATCAGGTGATTTAGTTCGTATTTGTAGTGAACATAAAACACTGACTCGAGAAGTATGTGCATCACTGTGTCAGCGGCAGCTGCTGCCTACGGTCCATTTCTACACACAGAGAGCCTCACTTCCCATAACAAACCCCGTCGTCAGACTAACGTCACATACACACGTTGCCCACATGGCTACCTTTCTTAAAGGGGAAGGGTCGGCCGGTGATAATCATGTAAAAGGAGAATGGTGAAAGTTTTTTTTTCCTTTCTATCAAGCAGCAAAAAAGGATTAGCGTCAACAACAACGTCCTGCGATATGACTACATGCGCACATTGCAATGTCAATGCTAAAACACAATATCGTTCAGACCTAGACGGCGCTACATAGCACACATTCTGAGGGGTTACAAATTTCTTAATATAGACCTTTTTGTATATTGTAATTTTATTTAAGAGGTTATCTGCTGTAGTTACGGCTGATACTGGGGCGGGGCCGTCACAGAAAAGAAGGAAATTCAACCAAGTTAAAGCTATTAAAAGCTAAAAGGGAAAGTGACAGTCAACTTCAATCGGGCTTTCAACAGATGGAGACAGTTACGGGATTGTAAATTATTCAAAAACAAGCCAGAAATTGGCCTTCTGCGGTTGTACATTTTAGGTGAAGGTTCTTGCTAAAAGGGGAGACGTGTGAAACACAAATATCTGAAATCAAAAGAAACAATGAAGACGTGACTGGACTGTTATGTTACTCACTGCAAAGTCATCAAAGTTATTTGGCCAGTAGCCCAGCTGCTCATAGGTGCCACACTCCACGCTGGAGGTGATGTTCCCCATGGAGGAATTGGAGGGCACACTGGGAGAGAGACAGACACACACACATTACAATACACAATCAGGGATTTAGGGTTCTGAAGATGATTCAATGTTTCTGCTTCATGTCCCAACGCGTTGTGTTGGGACCAGATCATGTGTTCTTGCTGCCGACGACATCATACCTCATCTCTGGAGGAGGTTTAATGGCTCCTTCAAACAGCCAGATCCCAAAAACAGCAAACACATAGTACACCACCTGCACACAGAGTATCACACACTGTTAGGCATACTCACAGTACATGCTCACTGCTCTGCACCTCACTGGTGTCAGCTGAAAACCTTGGATCTCCAGCACTTACACTTACAGTAGCTTTTGAGGCTGTGGTAAGCAGCCTGGTTTAAAGCTACAGTGTGTTGTTTCTGTCTCCCACCATGAGGAATTCTAAGTAATGACAACAAAACTGTCGGAGCATCCACAGTATACAAGCCTTCCACCCCCCAGCCCTCTTCCACGCAGTGGCTAGCAGCCAAGGATACACAGAGGATTAAAAAAACTTACTCTTTTTTAAACATAGCCATCAGGGCTTTAAATTACCTTCTTTGATCACCAGCCAACATGGCTAGTAGGTTTTTTAAGTTACTAGCCAATCAGATTCACCTCTAGCCACGTTTTATTTATTTTGTCTCCTCTTTTATCCTCTGTTCCCCATGTCTCTTCAGCCTTCATCTTTTGCTCTTTTAGTTTCTTAAGTTTTACTTTTCTTTAATTTCAGCTGCTCTGGTTTGTTTCACGACGTTCCGTGCACCTTCACCGTTTCAGCGTAGCTAGTAATCGATACCGCGCGCTAGGCACATCACCAATGGTTGTGCATGTCAAGACATTGTGTTCATGGGAAATGTAGGATTTCCAAGGAATGTTGTCAGATGAAGATTACGTTTCCAAGCCAAACACACGCACAAAACTGCCCAAATTTCTTGGCGGAAAACAGAATTGTTGCATCATTTCTGCAGCCAGTCGATTCAAACAGACGCAGCGTTGGTTGCTTCCTTCATCACTGGCCAAATTGGCTCGTAACTTTCCAATGTTCCCTGGCAAAATTAACTTTTACCAGCATGAACATGACCATCGAGACAAGGTTTTCACACAGTTTAACATGTAACAGCATTTTAAAATACATATACTGTATATAAATTAAACCTTTATAGCAAACAGTATGTGTAAATCAGCTGTCTGATTGAAGTAGAGTATGCTGTGGTCACTCACCATCAGTATCCCTGCGAAGGCTCGGAGGTTTTCACCAGGTCCAACAGAGTGCTGGCGACCAAAGCCATGAGCTGGATGACAAGATGAAAACATATTGGGGGGTTGTGATGAGGCTGCAGTGTCCTTACACAAACATCCGTGTTGTGTGCCAGTTATCATGGCTATTTACACAGTGTTTCACATAACCTTGCTGTTGAGTAAAAACCTTGTATGTCCAAAACAAAAGTTGCTTTTTAGGAAATGATTTTTAAAAAATGCTAATTTGAAAACATTTCATTGAGCTATTCATTTACTTTCGTCAGAGTCAGATGAAATCGCCTCGTCACTGTATTTGTCAAAAAGCCACAGAGACGTAAAAGGGTGACCAATAGCTTTGGTTTTTGTAAAAATTGTAATATAACAAGGTTTCTACCTGATAAATCACACAATTTATCACAATACAATATTATATGGATTCTTTGGAAACGATACAATATTTAGAGTCTACCACAATACAATTTCAAATTGATTAAATTCAGTGGCCTGTGAGCGTGAGACGACACATAAGCCCATTCAACACAATCAGTTATTACATTTATTCATATTTTTACATAAAGCTATTACTATATGACTTGGCAATTTAATTACTGAGATCTTCAAGACATTTCAATTAAAAACAAACAACTCTTTTAATAAAAAGAATAAATATGAAATGGGAATTTTAAAATGAAAGGCGCATCTTAAAGATGACGATATGTATCAATATTTTCACATTGTAAGGGTAATATTGAATCGTTGAGGATTAAATCAGTATATATTGATACACATCGATGTATCAGTGCACCCCTACTGCCCGATAGCAACCATTTAGTGTTTTACTGGATATCCTTTTGTTTTTATTACAGTTATGTTTTGGCTAAGCTTGCAATAGAAAATATTATTTTATTTTATAATACATTTGGCTGCTCCAAAAGCCACAAACTAGTATGTGTGTCCTCCTGTTCCAGCTTTTATTTAAAGAAGTTATTGTTTTTCTTTGCCTGCTGTGTACCTTGATATCTGGGATGATGCGCAGGAAGCGGAACACAATCAACATGTTGATCAACCGAAGCATCTCCCACAGAGACATCACACCATGAGAAGATGGGTCCCTGTTGGAAACACACACACAAATACAGGACAAGATATTCTGCAGGTTATTTAATATTTAGCTTACTGATTTAAAAGGTCCAATGTGTGGGAATTTCTCCCATCTAGCGTTGAGATCATATATCGCAATCAAGTCTCTTGCGTCGCGCAGTCCAAAGTACGCGTGACCTGGCATTTTGTAGCCTCCAGGCTTCAAAAAGCCAAGATGTTATCCACGTCTTCATCCAGCTTCACATTCAGCGATTAGGTCTGTTAGTTTAATGTTTATCAATTGCGAAATGTTATCTAAAGAGTTGGTGAGTACTACAAACTGTCTTTCTTTCTTCAAACTTGCCGGGGCCGAGAAGCATTACCCATACCCATTAGCAGCACCTGTGAGTTTATCACGTGACAGCAAAAACGCAAAAGACGGAGCAGTATGTCCTGTATGTCCCTTACCAGCTAACGTATTTCAAGATGGCGCATGAATATGGAGGGTCTACCCCAGTTCATGCAAATGCCAAATTTTAAGCCAACAGGAATACAGATTTTGATAATGAACAACTAAAAACATTACACACTTGGACCTTTAAAAAAACACATGTCAACAATTCTTTGAGATTTTCTTGGCCTGCAGCTACAAAATATATCCCTGTGTGTAGAGGTAGAAAGAATTGAGATTCACTCTTGGATTCAAACAAGAAATGGCAACTTTGGCAATGTTAAACAGTTAAAGAGTGTCTTTGTATTTCATTTTAATTTATCTACAACGTTTTGATCCAAAGATGTGTAACTGCCGTCTGTTTCTAATGCTCATGTAGACATGGGAAAAAAGATTTGTGCTTCAGCCTTTAGGAACAGTCTGAATTTAATATTTCCAGCTTCTGATGCTATTTGTCTATGTTGTTAGCTGTTCATGTTGTCTTAGATTTTGTCTCATGTGTGGATTTCTCCTTGTACATGTGCTCTGTTGTTTTATATTCTGTTCTGTTTGTCTGGACAGGTTTCCCTTCTCTAAGGTGATCACCTTGTTAAATAAAGGTTACATTTGAAACGTTTTTTTTTAATATATTATATATATTCCTGCGATGTAAATGTGATTCAAGATTGCAGAAAATAAAAGCAATCCTCACAGGAGGGAAAAAAGTTAAATAGTTGAATGAATTGATTAGTTGTCAACAATTAAGTTTATCTCCAACTATTTTGATAATTGATAAGTTTGAGTCGTTTTTTATTTTTTTTTTTAAAAGTAAAAAAATTCTGTGACTGCAGCTTGTTAAATGTGAATATCTTCTAGTTTCTTTTCTCCTCTGCGACAGTAAACTGAATATCTTTGAGTTGAGGACTTGGGCTTTGGGAAACACTGAAACTAAAAAGGATTTTATAGACCAAGCAACTAATTCATTAATCGAGAAAATGACAGATTAATTAGCAATGAAAATGATGATTAATTGCAGCCCTAAAGTTGAATATACAAAAGAATTGAAAGTAAACACAAACGTACCATTGAGAATATGGAAGCCTGTAGGTGACATATATCGTGATCTGTAGGACCTGATAGAGAAACAAACACAACGAAAATATCAAAAGTGATGATAATAGCAACAGATCAAATGTTCATGAGCCATTTCACTTCATTAAACCTGCAAAAACAAAATACGCAACTGTTGCTTTTGGCCACCTGGGGGCAGCAGAAACAAGTTGTGAACACAATATTAACAACCCATTAACATCCAACAGTTGCTTATTTACACATCCAGCAGTTACTAAGCATCGTAACATTCATGAGGAGTGGTGTTTGTGTCCACCAGGCAGGGCTGCACGACAAGAGGAAAATATTATGCGATATGCGACAACAACTGTGACGAATAAACAGATATTAAAGTGTATTCAGTTCGGCTGCTCCAATAAAGGATTTGTAAGGCCAATACCGATACAAATATTTGGTTATTTAAAAATCCGTTATGCCGACATATCAGCCGATAAAAAAAAAAATCCAGAAACACATTACAAAACATAAACAGATTTCCCTAACATTAGTTAGTTGTAGTTATCACTAAAATAAGATGATAATAATTTGTTTTATTGACACAGAACAGAGGAACATCAAAATATATTAAAGTTCTGATAAATAAATGTATACAAATACAACCTTAAGATATGAAACTTAAAGTCATTTGAACAAAAACACATTAACAAAAAAATATATCAGTGTTGCCACCAGGGACGTTGTAGAGCGCCCTCTGGTGGACAGACTATGCGACTCCAACGCTGATAACATGGTTGACAGTCCGTTTTTAAATATTATTTGATTAGATTAACATATTTGTCATTATAAATGATTCTGATGAATGAATCTTTTTATTTTTTTAATCGGCCATTATAAATGCCGATACCAATCGGCATCTGGAAATGCCTAATATCGTCCCGCAGATATATCGGTTGGGCTCTATAAAAAAAACATAAAAACAATATTTTGTGCAGCCCTACCACCAAGTATGATAAGGTAAATAAGGGGCTGAATATCTGGATGCACCAGAACATTCACGGAAATGAATCGGCATCCATATAGACATTAAATATGACAATGATGAAGAGTGAGTGGGGAGAGCTGGGTTACCAGGAGCAGGATGGTGAGGAAGCCATCGAAGATGTTGTTCCTGTAGGACAGGTATCCTCTCCAGCCGAACGCAAAGATCTTCACGCACATTTCAAACAGATAGTACAGGATGAAGCACAGGTTGATGATCTGACAGTGGGACAGTGGAAGAGTGAAGTCAGCTCATCAAGTAGGTTACGTTCACATTTTCAACCACGCTGCAATGTTCATTTTACCCCCGAAAAATATGAGATGATGATTCATTTAAAGACATATTTTGTTCTAACAGGGACCTAAAAAAGAGGCCATTAAAAGAGCACTACATCTCTCTACTTTTGTTATAAGTTCTAACAATGCAAGTGGTGTAACTCCTTAATATTGTAAAATCAACACAAGTAATTATTATCCTACAAATTCAACATCAACATTTTGAAACATTAAAAAAACAAGTATAAGCAAACTTTATGGAAGCCTACAGGGGAAATTATTATACAATGTAGCTTTAAATAAAAAATGCAATAATTGAATGTTCATTTTCATTTTTACATACTTAAATGGTAGGGGTGTGACGAGACGCTTACTCCACGAGACGAGACACATCACGAGATTGGGTTCACGAGAACGAGACGAGACGAGATTTTTAAAAAAAATTTAAAGAAATCCTCGATGAAATATATGAATGGAAAATAGTTTTTTTATTCAACTGAAAAATCAGTTTTTTTACTATTTTAATGAATTATATGCAGTAAAGGACGTGCAAACACTGCAAAATGTTTTGTATAAACTCTACCAACTGGCTTCTGCCCTGTACAATTTCACACGAGAAATCTAACTCCTTTCCACAAACCAAACATAAAAAAATTAACAGTATAAATAAAATAAATGTGTAAATAACAGAAAAATAGGGTTAGGGTTAATGTTGCCACACAAATGATTTAAAAGTGGCAGGGGGATCTTCAATAGTAATTTCACGCTCCATCACGCTGACATCACATCGCCTCACGAGACAACTTTTCACCTCGACGAGAAATCTCGTCACGTTTTAATCTCGTCACACCCTTATTAAATGGGCATTATATGGTCATATAAAAACGCTAATCAGGATTCAACACAGTCACAGTCAATTTCTGGCATACATTTTTACTAAAAAGTGTTGGTTAAGGCAGTGGTTTCAAAAGTGGGGGCCGGGGACTCCCAGGGATCCTCGAGGGAGTTCCAGGGGGTCCCCAGCAAAAAATTTAATAATTATTTTCCCCAAGATGTTCACTTTAATTCCATCCATAAGTAACACCATAACAGAATGTATGACTTTTGGACATGGGTTTCTTATTTTGGTCATGGGTTTCATACATTCTATGTCATAAAGAACATAAAAAGCAAAATTCCTATCCGATGGGGGCCCCTGGGAAGAAAAACTCTCATATGGGGGTCTGATTTGTGTCAGTTTAGGGGGGGTTGACATAAAAAGGTTTGGAAACAACTGGGTTAAGAGGTCATTTGGATTTGATGGTGGTGCTACAGGAAAGGACATGGGGTCACCAAAAATGATGAAGAAGCTCCCTCTGTGGACCATGAACCTCTGTAAGACATTATATGACTGTTATGTGTTCACCTCCATGTTAAAGTTGTCTCTCTCTGCTGTGGACTTTTCAGAATTCAACACCAGGACGGTCTGAAACACAACACACAAAAGTTATACAGCCATAGCTTAGTCAGTATGCGTGCGTGTGTGTGAGTGTGTGTGTGTGTGTGTGTGTGTGTGTGTGTAACTTACACATACGCAAATGACATTGGCCAGTGCCACTGCGTTGCCAAGTATTGTGAGATAGTAGTGACTGAAGATCACCTGGCATCTCTGCAGAAATGGAGAGTTGTACTGGGGCAAGGGAGGGTGCTGGGAGGAACACACACACACACACGCACGCACACAAACAAACAAACAAACACACACACACAGTAAGAAACATGAAACAGATGTCAAAGTGAAGAATCTCTGAAGCAGCACAGCTCTACCTCTTTGACGTGCTCTTTATCCAGAGCATCGAAAATCTTGGTGAACTGCCCTCGGTCCATGTAGCCCACATCTGCATACTGCTGCGTCTCCTGAACTCCACATGGCGTCAAAGAAAACAGTCAAGGTGAAGAACATCTGAATGTGTTCTAACCCACTCAAAAGCTTAGTTTATGGTACGATTGTTGCTGTAATTTTATGCTATATATATATATATATATATATATATATATATATATATATATATATATATATATATATATATATATATATATATATATATATATATATATATATATGTGTGTGTGTGTGTCTGAACATATGGAATGAACATGGAGTGTGAAGAAAAAAAACGATCAGGATATTCACCACAGCATCCCCACAGGTATGCAATATTAGTATCTTCTCACATCTAGAATTAAAATAATCATAACCTGCATTGTATTTTGGTGATTGAGGGCCTTGTGTGTGTGTGTGTGTGTATGTGTGTATGTTCGGACCGTAGTGATGGCTGCTCTGTAGTAGCTCTTCATCTGGACCCTGGACATCACCTTCAGCACCACATCAACCTGCACATGCTCCCTGACAGAGAAAATAACTTAACTGTTCATTTTACATTTCGTGGGAGAATATTCTAAAAGAGCCTGTTTACGGTAAACTGTGCTGGCCCATCTACTCCTCTGGAAAAAGCAAACAATACAGCTTTTTGAACTAAAATGATGCGTGTGTGTCTCTTACTCGACAGCCCGCCGGGCTCCCTGGCAGCTGAGGACTTGGAAAGCAGCTCGGATCCCCAGTCGTCTCCTGATGATGGACGTTTGGACAGACATCTGGACCAAGACATGAACAGTAAAAATTATCTGACTGTACACATTTTACTTGTCTTGCAGGGATGTCAAACTCATTTTAGTTCATGGGCCACATACCCCTTATTTGATTTCAAGTGGGCCAGACCAATGAACCACTCTGCCACAGTTTCTTGTCAGCTTGATGTTGGCAAACGCAAGTTGCTTCTGCTACAACAGCGTTCTAACGCCACTGTTGGAAATAAAAATAATAAGTAACCGGGAGACGGGGGGGGTAATATGCTGAGAAAAACCTAGAATTTCTAAAATTAAAGTCTTACCATTATGGAAAAAGGACTTGGATATTAAAGTGGTAATTACTTCTCGAACTACACTTTGCAAAGTAATCTAGTGGGCCTGATTGGAACCTTGGGCGGACCAGTTCTGGCCCAGGGGCCATATGTTTGACACCTCTTTGTTAAGGGCTGTTAAGATTTAGAAGATAAAAAAAGTGAACTAATTAAGATTAAGATTAAAAACGCACATAATACTAACCTATTCCGTTTTCATTCCAGTTTTCCATTTTGTGGATTTTAGTTCATAAAGTATCTGCTTATTCATTTTGAGTGAGATGAGAAGATCAATCACATGTATGTCTGAGACATACTAAGCAACAGCCAGGCCGCGGTTAACCTAGCTTAGCATAGCCCCTCTAAAGCTTACTAATGACCATATCAGTTTGTATTTGAACGTATGTATTCCAGTTGTTTAACTTCTACATGAACATAAATGCAATACTCCATAGCGCCATACAGATATGAGGTTGATACACGTGGCAGGGTCTAAAAACAGATTTTTCTTTGAGGACAATAAAGTTTTGACATACTTTAATCAAGTTGGTTTCCTCCTTAATATTGTCTCTATCTTTAAGCTTTTTTCAATCATTATTGTGTGAAATGCACACTGTATTCATCTGTAACGGGCTTTAATAAAGCCCTGACAGGTGAGGGTTTTAATAGAATGGCAAGGCCTTTTTATTGACACTGTACAGATAGTGATGACTCTGCATTTGTAATGTTTGAGGATGGACATTGTAGGGCTGAACCATTAATCGTTTTCAAAAAGAAATCGAGATTTGAAAGAATGTGATCAGCTGATCTAGAAGACTGCGATTAATCAAATGTGCAATATTTAGTTGAATGTTTGGTGTAACATTTGATGTAACATTTTTTATTCCTCTATCAATACAGAAAGGTCCTACTTTCAGTGGATCTTATTTATTTTTTATTACTATATTTAACATGATGGTAGGTGGTGCAATGTGTAGATGCTGCTGTTGAACTGAGGCAGCTAAGACATTCTGTTTGTAGAAAGGTACTGATATTCTTTATGGAATTGCTTTGATTTTAATAATAACTGGCTTTTTGTGATAAATGGTCTGTGTTTGACTGTTCAATGTTCCATGATTATTAAAAGAAAAACACTTATTGCTGTTAATTCCTATCTATGTTCTCATCCTTGCATAAGAATATAGAGCAGTTTTGATGGTGTCTCATGTTATAATGCTCCATGACATGTTTTATCTTTTAGACAGTGAGTATTGAACTTTAGCTTAACTATTAAGAAAAATCGCAAATGAAATGGTAATTGCAATATCTGGCGGAAAAATTCCCATTAGATTTCTTTACCCAAATCCTTCAGCCCTAGTAAATTGTCAGAATATATTCCAGTTAGTCTCCTGATATATTCCAGCAAATGGCAGTCTTAGCTCAGCAACCTGTTCCACTCTCTCTCTGATGAACCGGTGGCCTGGGAGGCATATTAGTAAGCTGCAAGTGAACTAAAGTAGAAGCAATGTAGTTACTTTACATTTTAGATTACTTTTCCTTTTTCCTACCCTTCAGTGCAGCTGCTGGTTTCCTTTCAAACATTCTATACTTGTTAAAATGCTCATATTATGCTCATTTTCAGGTTCATAATTGTATTAAGAGGTTGTACCACAATATGTTTATGTGGTTTCATTTTCAGAAAAAAACCAATATCTTCTTTTTACCCTGTGTGTTGAGCTCTCTATTTTAGCTACCGAGTGAGACATCTCACTTCTGTACCATCTTTGTTGGGAGTTGCACATTTGATGGGGAACGTAAACTCACTGGCTAACAAGACTGACGAGCTGGCTGCCCTGGTGAACAACGTTCAAGTATACAGGGCGTACAGCCTACTATGCTTTACGGAGACATGGCTCATAAGCGACATCCCGGACGCTAATTCTGAGCTACTCGGCTTTTTAATTGTGAGGGCGGACAGAAACAACAACGTGGCAAAAACAAAGGTGAGGGGCTTGCAATCTTTGTCAACACCAAATGGTGAAACCCAGGACATGTGCCGGTGAAGGAAACTATTTGCTGTCCAGACATTGAGCTGTTAGCGGTGAGTCTCCGTCCGTATTACATGCCTAGGGAGCTATCGCACGCCATTGTTGTTTGTGTTTACATCCCCCCACAAGCTCTAGCTGAAACCGCATGTGACGTCATCCATTTCACTGTTGCGAGGCTTCTGGCTCCGCACCCTGAAGCCTTCATTGCGATCACAGGGGACTGAAATCATGTTACACTGGACTCAACCCTGCCTGCCTTTTATCAGTTTGTAAGTTGCCCTACAAGGAAGAACAGAACAACCAACCTCATGTATGCGAATGTCAGAGATGCATACACTGCCACCGTTCCTTTTCCCTCTACACTTCGGACTTCAGCTACAACTCTGAGTCATGCCACATGCAGAATTTTTTCGATGACACTGCAATTATGGGGTGTATCAGGGATGGACAGGAGTACGAGTACAGGAACCAGGTGGATGACTTTGTAAAATGGTCCCGGCTCAACCATCTGCAGCTGAACACAACTAAGACCAAGGAGTTGGTGGTGGATTTCAGGAGATATAAACCACACATGACACCAGTCTCCATTGAAGGGGTCAATGTGGAGGTGGTCAGCACATATAAGTACCTGGGGGTACACATGGACAATAAACTGGACTAGTCAGCCAACACGGATGCGCTGTATTGCAAAGGAAATTCAATGTCTTGAGGAGGCTGCGGTCATTCAATGTCTGCAGTAAGCTCCTCTGGATGTTTTACCAGTCAGTCATTGCCAGTGTCCTGTTTTATGCTGTAGTGTGCTGGGTAGGCAGCATTAAGGGGAGAGACGCTGGACAAGCTGGTAAAGAAAGGTGGCTCTGTTGTTGGGATTGAGCTGGAGTTGCTCACAGCAACTGCAAAGAAACGGACCATGAGTAGGATGCTGGTGATCATGGATAATGACAACCACCCACTACACAGCATGCTCTTTAAACAGAGGAGCATGTTCAGTGTCATGCTCAACAGACAGGTTAAGGAGGTCCTTTGTTCCCAGGGCCATTCAGTTCTTTAATACAACACAAGGGGGGAGGGGAGAAATTGACTTTTCAGCATGAGCCTGTCTCTCTCAGCATTTTAAGTTATTGTAAAATACCCTTTTCCCATCTGGTGCTTGTTTTTGTCGTTTACCAGCAAGTTACTGGTGAAATAAGTCATTGTTATAAGTTACTGTTATTACATTATTAATCAATCATTTAATTTTTACCATATAGCAATAAACAAGCCATTCTTTAATGTCGCCAACTGTCGTGTGCTCCTTTCTGATATTTTTTTTTTATATACAGTACATTATAAATATATTATATATGTTTCGGTTGAGTAACCAGTTCAGTTCTTTGGGTTTTTTCACTTTGTAAACCTTTAACACGCACAAAAAAGATATATAACACAATATAGGAAAAGGAAAAAGCCAAAAAGTACAATATGAGCACTTTAAATTCAAAGTAAACATCAAGTAATAATTACATTAATTTATCTTATTGTTATCTTTGCTTGGTGATGCAAAACTAGAATGAAACTTTGACCACAATGTGATGCAGACTTGTTCACTGTGATATATAACCCGATTTAAGAGTGCGCTGAAGGATTGTTTTATAATGTACAGAATTAAATAGAAACCAATTGATGCCTGGAAAATGTATAAGACACAACATGTCCACACTGACTGCAAAAGCTTTAGCTGTAATGTATTGTATCCATGACTTGTAGTAAATGCTCTACAACATGTAAAACCACTGGTGTTGTCCTCTAAAATGTTTTTTTAGCCCCTGTCCCAATCCATCAAGAGGCTTTGTCTTCAGCCAACCCGCCTCTGTAAATACCAACAAGTTCTAAATGACTTGCCTGGTTAAAAAAAGGTTAAATAAAGTCCTCGTGAAGTAAAAGCCTATAAATGTATATATGTTTTTTTTGTATTCACCACTGACTTAATTCCAGATGAAAATAGGTGAATGTAACAGAGCTTTAACTTACAGATGACCTGCAATGAACATTTACTTGTTTTCTCAGTAAAGACTTACGCCCAGTCATAACCCTCGTCCATCACTAAGGACATGTTTGGCTTTTTCATTTTTCGATAATTTTTCCTGTGCATACGGCAGACATATTGGCCAGGGATCCTGAACTTTGGAAGCTCCTATAATAAGTCTATAATAAACTGTGTAGCCAAAAGACACACACTCAGACCCTTAAGGACAAAAGGTCCACATTGAAACCACATTTATAATTCCATGGTCTATTACAGCATAAACTCTTATTCTGTTATATCAGGCGTTCAATCTAGAGCCCTGGCTTTAAAAATTGTAATTTGTGAATGTTTTTTCTTATATTATGTTACGCACAAATTAATGACTCAATGTTGGGCGTATGCTCTGGCTTGTGAAATGACTTGTCAATGTCAGACCTTCCACTGCCGAGGCTTGTTTTTTCCCGTGGACACACCTGCTTTTCCAGCTGGGAGTAATTAAGTAACAGCAGTCATGATTTGTTTAGTAAATAAAAAACCCTCTCACATGACTGGCCTACATTAATGATGTCTGACGCATATGATCAGAGCAGACAGACAGGGAGGCAGACAGACAGGGAGGCAGACAGACAGACAGGCAGGCAGGCAGGCAGGCAGGCAGGCAGGCAGGCAGACAGACAGACAGACAGACAGACAGACAGACAGGCAGGCAGGCAGGCAGGCAGGCAGGCAGGGAGACAGACAGACAGACAGACAGACAGGCAGGCAGGCAGGGAGACAGACAGGCAGGCAGGCAGGCAGGCAGGCAGGCAGGCAGGCAGGCAGACAGGCAGGCAGACAGGCAGGCAGGAAGGAAGGCAAGCAGGAAGGCAGGCAGGCAGGCAGGCAGGCAGGAAGGCAGGCAGGCAGGCAGACAGGCAGGCAGACAGGCAGGCAGGAAGGAAGGCAAGCAGGAAGGCAGGCAGGCAGGCAGGCAGGCAGGAAGGCAGGCAGGCAGGCAGGCAGGCAGGCAGGCAGGCAGGCAGGCAGGCAGACAGGCAGGCAGACAGGCAGGCAGGAAGGAAGGCAAGCAGGAAGGCAGGCAGGCAGGCAGGCAGGCAGGAAGGCAGGCAGGCAGGCAGACAGATGGACAGCAGGCATTCAGACAGACAGGCAGGCACACAAACAGATAGACATACAGACAGATAGACATACAGACAGATGGACAGAAAGACCTTTATGAATGAAATTTCAGACCTACTGTAGATCACAACATACAACAATGGAATGCAGAGTAATAAAAGTACTTGCAAAGTTAATTAACGTCAGCGAATTTAAGACTTTTTAAGGCCTAAAATTTTGATTTATAAGTTTTAGACTTTTTAAGACCCTGCAGAAACCCTGAAGATAACTCCCAGGGTGATGAAATGTTCCTCCAAAGCATGACGTCATAATGTGTGTGTGACTCACCAGTAAATATCCTCTGAACTGGTTATAGATGATAGCTGTCAGTAAGTTCATCAAGCAGTAGGTTCCTGCCAGGAAGCAAAACAAATTCCCTCTAAAACACTTCATTCAACACGTTATTTTATCCCATTTATTTTTGCTTTAACTAGTGATGGAGTACTCGTGTCCTCCAGTCGCTATTCTTTGGTCTTGTGATTTGACTTGGACTCGAGGATTTATGAAATAGGACTTGGAAGTTGGATAATGTATGATGTATTGTAGGCAGTGATTGGGTAGTCAAGTCCTGGACTTGGACTCAAGTTGCTATTCTCCGGAATCAGGACTAGACTCTGACTCAAACTAAGGTAATGGTGGTGACTCGACTAACCCTCGGATCCTTCTTTGGTGACTCAGACTTGGACTCAAGGATTTATGAAATCGGACTGGAGCATTCATGAAATAGGACTTGGAAGTTTTATGTTCATTAGGCAGTAATATAATGTATTCCCGCAACGGGAAATTACAACTTACACTCTGTTGTTATTCCACACACATACTCAGTACCTATACATGCCCTAAATGGAGAGATGTCAGAGTGAGGGGGCTGCCCATGGAAAAGGTCTCCTGCTACCAGTCCATCCCCGTACGGTACCCCCTACTGACTGAGCTACTGCCACCCCAAAATGGTGAGTCCTCAGGTCTAGACTCGACTAAGACTCTTCTTTGGTGACTCAGGCTTGGACTTGAACACTGGGGACTCGAGACTTGACTCGGGTTCGACAGTTGGTGACTCAACTACAACACTGGCTGCCAACAGCAACACAATAATGTACTATCACTTCAAGTCACTTAAGCTGACACACAATAATCTAGTATCACTTACCAATCACACTGAAGGTGACAAAGAAGATGGAGTAGCCTCTGTTTAGGGAGTAGGCAGGGATCATCACTGTGACAGGGCACAAGAAGTTTTAAAAAGAGTTTCATCACAAAAATAAATAACGTGAATCAGCCAAAATGGCTTGTTTATCACACGAGTGGCGATGTACCATCTGGGTTGTTGGCAGTAGTGAGCAACACCAGCAGAGACGTGAGCGAATTAGGAAGGGATCTGAAATGGAGCTTCCACTCCTCGTTCTTCTCTGGATCCTGAACACAAAGACAGCGGGAGCGTGATGAACAGAGGGGAGAGATATTATATTGTTTTCTCTACAGACTTATAATTTCATGTATATTGTATGTATGTATATTGTATCCTAGTAGTTCATTTATATTTATATTCTGTGCTGTGTGACTGATTTTGCTGCTGCAACACTGTAATTTCCCATTTTATTGGGATCAATACATATCTATCTATCTATCTATCTACACATTCGTTAATATGGTACTGAAAATTAAGAAGAAGAATAAACTCTAAAATTTTGGTTTCAGCTTCTCAGATATAAAGACTTGTTTTAAATAAACAAAATACATTACTTAACCATCAAATGACTTGTGGCAAGCATTTATTTATTAGTTTTGATATCTTGTAGAAAGTAGGCTTCTTGATTAATTGACATATTAAAGGTCCAATATCATGCTAATTTTCAGGTTCATAATTGTATTTTGGGTTTCTACTAGAACATGTTTACGTGCTTTGATGTTCAAAAAACATTTTATTTTTCTCATATTGTCTTTCTGAATATACCTGTATTCTATCGGAAACGCTTCGTTTTAGCACCTGTCTCTTTAAGCCCTCTTCCTAAAACAGTCCAGTGTGCTCTGACTGGTCAGCCTTTCCAGGTCTTTCCCATCTGCGTTCTCTGAGTCTCTGGACCGTCACTGCAGCCGGGGAAATGACTGTAATGGCACTTTATATTTGTAGTACATTTATAGTACATCACAACCGTACAGAAATCCTGACGATTCGTTTAAAGACAGTTTCTGAAAACGGACCTTGTGCATTTCTCCGTGGATGGAGTGGTTTGATACTTTAACAGTATTTGTGGTGAATGAACCTGATTTATATTAAAAAAAGACATGGAAATCTCACTTTTTACAATACGGGACCAATACTATATAAATTAATCAAAGGAGTAATTACTTCTTCAGTTAGATATGTTCCAAAGACAGAAAGTGTCTTTTCTCATGTCACCTCTAGGCTAGCTGTTGTATTAGCCTCTGCAATTCAGTCTCACATTAAAGCTTTCATCTTTCTATAAAAGTAAAACATGTTTCAGAGTAAATAAATGAGGATCTACTACAATAAGTACTACAAGTATGATCATTAAAGGTATAATATGCAGTGCGTTCCTCAAGAAAAACAATGCATAGACAAAAGTAATTCCTCTCAATCATCATTTATGACTAACTAGAAGTGTGTGGTAGTGTCTGTATGCCTTGTGTCTTTTCTTTTTTCTTTTGTTGTGTGAAGGACCTTTCTTGGTGGTAACATAAAGCCTTTGGGTGCAACGTGAGTGTTTAACCCCCAGCCAATAACCACACGCACCGCACCTTTGCCGTTCAGTGTCTCATATCCTGACTGACACAGACATACATCCACTCAGAATACAATGATGCCGCACCTTCCCATGAAGCTGTGGGTGTGTGTATATTTGGGCTTTGGAACATAATCACTGCGACCAATGAGAGAAGAGCCTGTTTTTCCTCTGATTCAATGCATTGTTTGGCGCTCCCTCTCTTCACTCACAGTAAAGCCATACCAACTACATACCTTTAATCATTCTTTAATCTATATTATATCAACTAATTAATATTACATAGAATTTTTCTTTTTTAATTTACCATCCCTGTCTAGACAAACTCAATGAACCACATGACATACTGTTGAGTAAGGTTGTGTTTCAGGGTCAGGTTGTTACAAATGTTGGTGGGATTTTGGTGGAGGTTTTCTTACTTAGAATTTCTTGGAAATTGTTTCGGCCTCAAGTGGCTTTATATTCCGTTATCACTTTCCTCCTTCCGGACTCCACCATCTAGTGAGGTAAAGCTTAGCTCTGGTTTCCACATATTTTATATCCCACACATCCATCCTTTCCTGGGTCAGTTTAAGACATTATTGTTTTCAAATGTATGTCTCTATTTTCAATGACAGGCAAGTGGCAGGATTTACAACGAACCTTGAAACACACACACACAAAAACACACAAAAACACACACTTGAACCCACCTCACTTTTAGCAAACAGCAGCATGCCGATCATAGTGAAGAGGCAGAGGTGGAGCGCCAGCAGCAGGATGACACTACACACACACACACACACACACACACACACACACACACACACACACACACACACACACACACACACACACACACACACACACACACACACACACACACACACACACACACACACACACACACACACACACACACACACGTCAGTAAAGAGTCTTAATCTTTCTCTGTTTCTCTCATACAGGTGTATGCAATGCCCATCACTTTAAATTTCAAATGTATTTCTGAAAACTCCTTTCTTTAGTTCAGTTTGGCTGATGGCTCTATATTCTACAAAACCCATGAGCCTCAGCAACTTCGCCTAAAGCACAATACAACAATTTGAGGATTTTTGTTGTTGCAGTTGGGAACACAACCCCACCACAGATTCTAAAATAATCGAAAACTGACCCAGAATCTGAAAGTGAACTGATCCAAACCGCAGATTGTTTTATCAGGTTTCTACAAACAGATTTTAAAGCTCTGTGATTTAGAGCTGCAAAGATTAATCGACTAGTTGTCAACTATTAAATTCATCTCCAACTATTTTCATAATCAATGAATCGGTTTGAGTCATTTTGTGATTTCCTCTTCTTAAAATGTGAATATCTTCTAGTTTCTTCTCTCCTCTGTGACATTAAACTGACCATCTTTGAGTTGTGGACAGAACAAGACATTTGAGGACGTCATCTTGGGCTTTGGGAAACACTGATCCATATTTTTCACAGTGTTCTGACATTCATGACCAAACAACTAATCCCTTCATCCAGGAACTAATCAACAGATTAATCAACAATGAAAATAATCGTTAGTTGCAGCCCTATTGTAATTGGATGATTCCTACTGGAATGCTCCTTGGAAGACGTAGTTGAGTTGCTTATCTTTTGTACTGGCGATTCAACTGGGAGAGAGAGTTTATGTCCATCTGTGTCTTGGAAGTGCTCCGAGTGCTCTAAATCTCATTCACCAAACATTGTCTTTAATACTGTTGTCGGAAATAACTGTAACAAATCTATAGCACCAATTTTACCCTGCAAACAATCCTGCTTTATGTTCAACTTATTGAAATTGAATACAGTTTTTGAACTAGGCTGCGTTATTGGTCACTGTCACCCAGTCAGAGAGTGTATAATACAGTGAAGTGGTGCAGTCAGAATATATCATGATCCGTCTGTGGCCACATTACAGGGAAGCAGCAACTTGCTGGCAGAAGTGAGAGTCTCTGGAGTCAGTGGTGGCTGTTTTATTTGTTATTTAAAGATTATATTTTTGGCTTTTATTGCCTTTATTTATAGGACAGATTAAGTCAGGAAAGTGTGAGAGGGAGGTAGAGGCTAGGGGTGTGGCCTTGACCAACGGCCACTTTGCTCGTTTGAAAGCCATGGTGTCTCTCTCTCATAGGTGGGCCAAATTCTCTGGGCGGGCAAAGCAGAGAAAGGGGAGGTAACCTAGCCCCTTATGACCTCATAAGGGACAAGATTCCACATCGGCCCATCTGAGCGTTCATTTTCTCAAAGGCAGAGCAGGATACCCAGGGCTCGGTTTACATACATTTAGTCATAACGTGCCTTTTTTAATGCCATGGGACCTTTACTTGATTGACAGACATTTATTATTAATTAATAATGTATTACATATATATTATATGAACTTTTTCAATTAGTGAGTAATGAGAAACTGAAATAACTTGCCCAACACTGTTACTGAGTCAGTTTGATGACAGTTTTATGTGTCATTTCTACAACTACAGTTTTAGCATATACTATTAACCTGTAATTGTCACTTGTGGTCACAGTGGCCAGAAAATATGAGCATTGAAATGTCTCATTGCATCAATATGGACGTGGATGATTCTGCATCGATGCAGTGACAGACCATAATCGATTATTACCCACTGATGTTGCTTGTTTCTGCCTGTTGTCTGTTGTCTGCTGTGTTCAAACTAAGTTACATTCAGGAAGTGTCTTTTTTAAAAAGCAGTTGCAATAAAAAGGCAAGGTCATATGTATCTGACTGCTTGAATTTGCCGTGATGCATCGTGATATTTTTTCGTATTGAATCGCTGACAGGAAAAATTGTAATCGCGAGACCAGTGAATATTCACACCCCTACCAGAAAACATAAGAAAGTATAATAATAAATAGCTTGAATTATGTTGTTTAGAGTGACCAAGAATGAGGAAAAGAAGATCACTTTACAGCAACAGATCTAGCGCTGCCGGTGTTAAGGAGTCAGATACCTGGCGATCTCTGGCAGAGTCCTCTTGATGCACTTGAGTGTCTTTTTCATCAGGGAAGAGTTCTGCAGGAGAAAGAACGGCCGAAGGAGTCGCCGTACTCGAAGTTTCTGGTTAACAGAGAGGAGACAGGATCACTTTTCTAAATGCAGGTCGATCATGATTCACTTGAAGTCACTAGGCCCTTTTAACTAGGCCCTGTTGGGAGTTTTAGCTTGGCAAGCAAACTCACAAGAACAGGAACATGCATTTCAGCAGAACTGTAAATCATTTTAACTACAAAGTCTGCCTTTACAGAGTTTTCAACTGTGTTGACCATAAGACGCGGTCAACAGATATACCTTTATCCTCCCTGAAATGTATATTTACATTATTCAAATTTATTCAAAATGCAAAATGTCTAGTAGAAAGGCTTAATACCTTTCTCATGGCCAGAGAAAAGAGAGAAAAGGGGCTTTCCTTTAGCTCAAAATGCCATGGTACCAAAATGCACTGCACCTGTTAAACGCTCCCGCTGGTGGGGGATGCAATGCAAGGTTGTCGGTAAGCTGAAATATGTTTCTGAAAACATTTGAAGTGAGAAGTAACCACATCTTAGTTTATATTCTGTCTGAGTTTGGTCTGATTGTGAGAGAGAGGGACGACTGTCTCTCTGGATCTGCTTCTACTCTTTGTGTCCGTATGCGTAAGGATAGTCTGTAGTCCAAGCAACAGCCCTAGGGCCGGCAGCAAACCTTCAAATAACGTGTTTTGTGTCAAACGTGTCAGCAGGACCTTTTTCTGAGTAGGGAGACTGTTGGCTGTTGGTTGACAATCAGTAAAGTACCCCTTTAATTCACTTAAAGGGATACATGAATTTACCTTCTGACAGACTAATTTGGCATTAAAAAATATTGGATTTTAACCCTGAGTAGTAGATTTATTTATTTGATTAAGACATTGCACATTAGTCAACATTTCTGTAAAGTGTTTGCCAGTCGGCTAATTTTCAACTGTAGTCCTAGTGGGGAAAAAACCGGAGCACGCAGAGGAAACCAATGCAAACAAGGAGAGAACATACAAATGCTCCACACCGAGAGGCCAACCTGAATTCAAACCCAGAAATTTCTTGCTGTGAAGCAGAAGTGCTAACCACTGAGCCACCGTGCTGGCTAACAAAAGTTATTCTATTTTCTGTAAAGTGAAGTACCAAAGAGCTTGCCCGTCTGTGCCCTGGTCTCGTCTAGATAGTGGGTCCTCATATGTCAAAAGAGGCAATATTTTTAATAAATTGTCAAGATATTAAAAAAAATATTAACCGCTATTTTCTTAATTCAAGTAAGAAATTAATTTGGCGACACAGTTGTTGGACAGAAATGATAAGAGCTGCAAGCCTGTCTCACAGTTCTCCGGGTTCAGTGTCTTGCCCAAAGACACTTCGACATGGGACTGCAGGGCCAGGGATCAAACCACCTACTTTCCAAATGGCTCTACCACTAAGCCACAGCCACCCCATGAAACGCAGCTGCCGAAGCATCCTCCATCAAATACATGGAGTCATGTGGACTGGCCATGACTGGTTATAAGCATGGCCTACAGTCAGGTTTTTCCCTTCTGTATGACAAACCCATTCTATTACTGAATGTTGGGTTGCTGGTGTTATGGTTGTGGTTTTTGTTATATTTCCTGTTTTATTTTGTTAACTCATGCCCTCTGTTTTATTGCTTCCTCCTCCTCCTGTTTTATTTTGTAGTGTTTAGTTTCATGTGTCTTGGCGTAGCTTCGTTTTCTGTTTGAGTTCCTGTTTCACCTGCTCCCTCCCTGCTCGTCTGCCCCTGTATATAATGTCCTCTGCCGTATCCTCACAGTTGTTGAGTCTTGCTTGATCCTGTACCTGTTAACTACTTACCCCTTGTGTTGGACCTTTTGATGCCATGTTGCAGTTATTTTTTGTTATTTTGGAACTTTCTACCTTGGTTTGGATTCTTGCACTTTAATAGGATTTCAGCAGGTTTCACCAAGTCAAACTTAAGACTTTTTTATGACTTTTATAAATTTAAGAACTCTGTCACAACATTAAAAAACGTTGATGTGAGAGTCTGGAAACATCGCTAAACTTGCACTTCCCCATAACTGGGGTCAAAGTTTTTTGGGGGGGGACTTTTTTCCCTTTATTAGATAGTGATAGATGACAGTAGATAGAGAGGGAAGGTGGAGAAAGATGGCGGATGACACGCAGCAAAGGGTCGCAGGTCAGACTCGAACCCAGGCCGCTGCAAAGGACTGCAAAAGCCTACATGGGGCGCAGTGAGCTAGAGGTTGCCCCTAGAAAACAATTCTTAAGCAAATGTAAGACTTTTTGAAGTTTTAGTCTTTTTAAGACTTTTAAAGACCCTGCAGACACCCTGTTTAAGACTCACGTAAGCCTTGATTTCTACACTTGCATCTACTCCTCGCTGAGTCATGCATTTTGGCTCCTTTAACTGTGTCAGCACTTGGCCCGCCTTGTCAGCTGGTAATGATGGTACACTGCACTCCTCTAAGCAAAACATGCTAAGAGGAGCATGACGGAGGACAGGCTCACCTCATCACACACCATGCTGACAGACAGCACCCAGTCGATGGTGGAGACTGAAATGACAACTGTGTAGCCAATCAGCCATTTGTTCTTTCTGAGTTCCTCCCAGCCAATCAAGTAGCTCTGAGGACAAAACAGATGGAGTGAAGCAGTGGTTGAAACGGACAATTGGGAAGGTAATAGCTATCAAAAGCAGCAAGATTATTTGGAAACATCCGTGTTGAAACCTTTGTTCAAGCACACAGCTGCCGATGTCCTCCTGGCAGCAAATCCTTTCTTTTGTGCTTACCTTAACAGCAAGATCGAGAGAAAAGATGATGAGGCAGACCATCTCGATGCTTTCGGTGAAGCCGCAAGGAGGCTCCCATGGTGGAGAGCGATGCCGAGGGTCCGAGGAGACGGACAGGGAAGACGGGCGCTCCACGAACGCCAGCAACAACACCACCGCAATGGTTAGGCCCAAGCCCCTGGTACAGGGAAGGATGGGTGAGTGGATAGACATTTGGTCATTTTTGGCTCCTTGATGGCTTCATGCGCCACTGAGCAACTTTCATTGGAATGAAAAGGGCTCCACCACACACACTATATCCAGTTTTTGTAATACATCCATGGGGTACAAAGCTAGCCTGCCTCTTTCCACAGGTAACAAATTCCACCAACCAACACCTGTAAAGTCAATTTCTATACCTGAGTGTAAAAGCTGATTTGTATCTTTCTAAGGATTTTTGCCCAGTGCGGACTGATTTTCTACTCTAAGACACTTTGGGATTTTTTGCAAGTGTGTTATATAGTTTTGTGTACGTATTAGATGTTTAAAGTACAAAAAAACACATTTCTTTCTTTCTTTCTTTCTTTCTTTCCCACAACTGCCTGAAACGCCTCGCCCACATTCCTGTTTGAAATTCCTAAATTAGTGATCACAGATTGAGAAAGCCAGCCCAGTATTTCATCTGTGCTGCCCATGGATGCTGCCTGAGCGAGCACAGCCCATCCAGTGGACCAGCTGACCAATCAGAGCAGGCGGGCCAAGAGCTCAGACAGAGTGTTTCAGTCAGGGGAGCTGCAGCTATGGGCAATATAAGAAACATAATATGTTTTTTGAACATCAAAGCATGTAAGCCTATTCTAGCAGACCTCAAGACTACACATATGCGGCTCTTAAAAACTAGAAATCTCAGCAGCTGGTAAGTAATCTCTGACTTACGTTTTTCCAGAATTGTTTGACTTGTGATCGCAGGAACAATAACACTAAAGACGGCTCAGCTCTATTCTGTCGCAATTAAATGGAATTCAATTTGTCTGTAAAAGGGCCTATTGACCTCTCTGTCCCTGCAGCTATGTGGCCATAAAACTTGCAACCATCAACTCAGATACAGTTTTATGAATAGATGACCTGGCCTGAGCAGGTGAGAACTTACCACTGGCATATCCTGGAGTAGTACCATCGATACAGGCGGAGAGAGCGGGCGTCCACCCGGTGGTTGATGGACCGATACTATAAGCAAGCACACAAAGGGAAGAAGACAGCAGTTAAGACGTTTTTGCTAATTTTGGGCTGAGGGAAGGGTCTGACTTTTGCAGTGTTCCTTAGTTTAAAAAAAACAGAACTGAAGCATACATTTCACATTCGCATAAATTTCAGGTTGTGATCAAAGTTCAACAACCTTATTAGGTATATTTTCATGAACTATAACCTATGGTAGATATTGTTACCCAAGACATCTTAAAGTAAGGTGAATTCATGAAGGAGAATGAGCATGAAGAACTTTCTAAGGTCCAACTCTACCCACAATATGATACTGTTTTGTTAATGCCTTTGCATGTTTATTCACCTTTTTAGCAAAGTGAAATAAGTAAGAAAGTCATTGTTCTTACCTGTATGGCATCCTCGATGAATACAACAGCTTGTTGGATGTAGAGGTCCTCATCATCTGTGGACCGAGAAAGAAAGAAGTACATTCGTAACATACAGTATGTCGCCTGTGCTCTGAGCACTGTGATCTTCACTGTCCCGAATCCCAATGTGTTCCTTCACTCAGTAAATAACTTAAAGGTGCTCTAAGCGATGTTGGGTGATGTTGATTTTTGGTTTCAGAGCGTTGTTCTCTGACTAAGCAGACAGCAGAAACTGTCAGAGATATTGTTGTCTGTGGAACTGGTTGGACTGGGAGCTGATGTGGAAGTTAGTTCTTTCCGTAGACTGTAAAAATAATGGACATAGCTTCCAGGTCTGAAAAATGAAGCCAATGTTGAAGTGCATTAAACCTGCATTCTATCTCATTTCTATAGAAGTCTATGAGAAAATAAGCCTACTTCTCAATTTCAAGTCTTCTCCAATAAAGCCTGTTGTTCATATAGAATATTATTGTCCCATTTATTGACGATCAAGCAGGCAATGCTTTAGAGTTGTGGACAGAGGACAGAGGCTTAGCAATGCTAACCATGACATTTTGGGGTGTTTTTTACTTTGACTGTGTGTTTTCACTTCATCAGTTAACTGGAACATTTTGGTGGTCTAATATGGTGTTGTTCAATGTTCTGCCAAACAAGCTAGCTAGCAACCTCTAGCGTTAGCTGGTAACTTAAAAATCAGTTTGCAGGTTTTCTGTACAGTCAAACATACAGATGAATGGCGGCAGTAGTTTACCTGCCAGTATATCTCTGCTGGATGACTTGCTTCATTAAGGGTTAATATTTGGCTACTTTCCCTAGCGTTTAGCTTTTAGCTTAGCACACATGACAATAAAATTGTCACTGCCGATTGTGAGGAGAGTGCAGATTTGAGTCACGCATGCTCAGATGTAAACAGTTTACGGCAAAACGCATCATACCCGATAAGAGTCGAGTTAGACCGGCTCTGGTCCAGAGCAGATGTTAATTGCGCATGCTCAGATTCAAACGATTTTTGACATCATTGTCATACTGAAATTTGTAAAATCCATGAAATAATAAACTTGTCTCATTACAAACAATAACAGAAGATGGGAATCATTTCAAAAATGTTTTAGCTATCTATTATTGTTTGATTGCTAACGTTAGCTCAAAACGCCATTCCACTGACAGCCTTTGTTGTGTTTGATGCTAGTTTGTAGCTAAGCTAGCGGTCATTTAAAAAACGTGTTAGCTATCTATGATAGTTTGACTGCTAACGTTAGCTCAAAACGCCATTCCACTGACAGCCTTTGTTGTGTTTGATGCTAACTTGTAGCCAGTAGTGAATGAACTTGCTTAAGTAGGTCAATTTTTACTGTATTGACATTACACAAGTCTCTCGTTAGCATCTTATATGCTACTTGTCGCAAAAGTGACACATGCACGACTCAAATCTGTACTCTCCTCACATTGGGCAGTGACAAACATGACTGGCTTGGCAGCGTCATCCTCCCCAGCTCCACCCTCTCGTCAACAATCGTCACATCCTTGTTTCAAAACACCAAGATGGCAAAGGCAAAATTGCCAAATTCGAGGCTTCCAAGCGGCAGTGCACAAACCAATAGGTGATGTAACTGAAGCTACGTCCACTATTTTTGCAGTCTATTGGGATTGGGAGCTGAGGTGAAAGTTATCTTAGTTTTCTTGAGGCACAATTGGGAAATAAAGAACAGGAATTGGGATATAGCTGAGGGCTGTGGTACAAAATACGAACAAGACTAGGTCTAAACCCCTGCTCAAGCGTAAAATGACAAATCAAATTTGCTATTTGTTAACATTTGTAGGCTTTGGACAAAACCTGTCAAGCAAACCATGTAGAGACTAGTTGAATGTGTGCTAGAAAGAAATGCAGTTAAATAAAATAGAGTAGCATTGAATAGATCAGAGCAGAATAGGGTAGAAGCTGTGAGAGACTCAAGGCTATAAAGCTGTCATGTGATTATGTTTAATGAGTGTAACTTTTCCATCTAGCAGCTACATAGAGACAGACATGATGACTCAGTGTTCGCCACACACACACACACACACACACACACACACGCACGTGTGTGTGTGTGTGTGTGTGTGTGTGTGTGGTCTTGCTGACTCAACCCTTCACAGCAGGATGTGTCATGGCGGTGGAGGCCACTGACAGGACAACACTTAAAACGGCTGCAACACACTGCTGAAACACACACACACACACACACACACACACACACACACACACACACACACACACACACACACACACACACACACACACACACCGCAGAGGATAAACAGGTGTGACCTGCACTTCTATCTCACACTTTTTGCAGAAGCCATTGAGAAACAGAATCTGTCAGAGAAAATGCTGCACTGAGTGACTTTCAACACCACTGACATTAATAATCCAAGAAACAATATTACAATAAATCTATTAATATTGTTATCTATTAACCTTTTTTCGTGTAGGACATTAAGTGGCCAACCATATAGTATGACTGGAAATAAGATAAAAATAGCTAAAAAAAAAAAAAAAGTTCATGGAGTAACTTTAAACTAAATTTAAAGTCAAACATTAATATAAAATATAAATATCAAAGGGTCATTTTAGGATTTCTTTTTAACCTTGAGTCTATTTTCCCATGCATTGGTGCTTAAGTGACTAATTTGAACAAAGGTCTTTGAAATTGGTCCCATTGGGGGAATGAGTAAGCAGAAACAGCTCTGAAATCGCCAAACTCACCAGACTCCATTTAAATAAACAGTACTTTTAGTGTGTATAGAGCAAGTTTATTCCACATGTAAATGAATGAATTAAGAGTTTACTGCAACAAAACCAGTGTTGGAAAAGTGGAAAGACGAACTAAGACGACTTTAAATAGTTTTGTTTTGTTTCTGACGACTTTGAATGAAGTGTGTTTTTTGTGTTAATGATAAAATTGCTGTTTATTTAAATGGAGGGGGGCTGTGTCATGTTAAACAAAAATGATTTATTTTTTAACAATAAGGTCTATCTCTTCCATAATGTTGTCAGACACTTAACGCTAATTGAAGGTGAGCAATTGCCCATGAACATTACATTGCAGCTTGTTTCGTGTCTTGCTTGATACTGGACCAATTTCAAAGACTGTAGTCACTACCCACCAGTCACTATGCATAAACATGAGAAAATAGGGTCCAGGTTGAAAAGCAAAACATTTCATATCAGTAATACTGTTAAAAACATAGACATAATTTAAGAAGAAAAAAATCTCAGCTTTCTGCCACAGTGGTTTGAGCGTTAAGGCCTAATTAAAAAAGACAAAATTATGTGATTTCATGTTTTTATGCTGGGTACAATCTGTTCCTGAAATCCCATTCATTTTGTTAGCCGCTTCAGTCAATTATATGAGCTTCCACTCCGATCACCTTTCAGACATCACAGCGTCAGGTCAGGTGACCTCACAAGACAGTAGGAGAGACTTTATGATGAACATTAAAGTGCTTAAAATATGCTTTTTGGCTTTTCCGCTTTGCTTTATTGTGTTATATATCTTTTTTGTGCATGTTATAGGTTTATAAAGTGAAAAAGCCCAAAGTCCACCCAAAGGGACTTACCATCTCCAACAGAAAACACTGTTTACCAACTGCTCCAAACAGCTCTGTTGTAGTCCAGCCTTTACTTCTGTGACAAACGTGCGTCACTTTGTAACACACGTTATAATGCTCGCTTAGCTGCTAGCGTGGCACGCCCTTGTACTCTGCTTCTGACTGGCTAGTAGTCCTTATTGTGCATGTATCACTTCCAATAAATATGGAACAGAAGTGAGATGCCTCACTCAGAGAGCTCAACACACAGGGTGAAAAGAGGAGCTGCAGCAATGTGAAGTACATAAAAATATGGTGTTTTTTGAAAATGAAACCACATAACCCTATACTGGTACAACGTTCTAAATACAATTATGAAGCTGAAAATGAGCATAAATTGAGCACTTTAACATACAGTAAATACCTGCAACCCTTTTAAAGTCAAATGTCAAGAAACATAACATGAATTATGTTTCTGTTGTTATAAACTATGTGTTGCATCACTATTATTATAATTTAAAGCAACACTAGAGAACATTTTACGGAGCCCCTGAGGTGACATGGAGGGGAAAAAAATAATCAAGGAAAATAAAAAGAAATTCCAAAAAAACACTTGTGGACAAAGTTTTGCGAGATCTCAAGTTTTATTAGTGAAATCTTGACTTGCATGGAGAAAAAAACAAGAAAAAAACAAACTTTCAAATGAATAAAACATGTACTGGAACAATCACTTTTGCAAGATCTTGACTTTGTTTTGCGAGATATCGAGTTTTATTCGCAAGTTCTTGCAAATCCAACAAACAATAATGCTAACCTACCTAGCTAGCTCTTAGTCAAGTCAAGATTTCGTAAATAAAACTCAAGATAGCTAGCTAGCTAGGTTAGCCTTATTGTTTGTTGGATTTGCAAGAACTTGTCAAAGTCAAGATCTTGCAAAAAAAACTCAAGATCTCGCAAAATTGTTTGTCCCCAGTACATGTTTTTTTGTAATTTTTTATTCCCCCTCCATGTCACCTCGGGGCTTTATTGTGTGAAAAGGCCCGAAGAGGGATGCCTGGATAGCTCATCTGGTAGAGCATGTGCCCCATGTACCAAGGTTCCGTCCCTGTCGCAGGTTCAACTCTAATACACTGCCCTTTGCTGCATGTCATGCCCTCTCTCTCTCTCTCTCTCTCTCTCTCCCTTTCACATCTTCAGTTGTTTTGCATAATGAAGGCCTAAAATGCCCCAAAAAGGACTACATGTGAAAACACTCATACTTGAATCAATTTTACCAACCTGTCCTCACACTGAGGTTACCAGGTTTGCACCTGATCAAAAAACATACAAAAAAGGTTTGCACATTGTCATAGCACTAAACAAATGTGGACTCTGGGATGCAATGGTGTCTAGATCGCAAACTAAAAGGGTGCAACATTAAAATAAGATGGTCTTGTAGTTGTTGTGTGTGTTTTTCACTTTTGAGGGAGCTATGGTAGTAGATTATTTCTTTTTCCAGTCTTTGTGCTAAGCTAGGCTAAAAACATCAAAGGTCTATCTCTATACTGGGCACACAGACCGATCTTTTCCTCTGACTCTGTGTCAGACAGGGAAACAAGAGGATTCCCCCAAACATCACTCTGTTCCTTCCATTATCAACCTTGAAAATGTTCTTGTAATTGTTGCCTACTATCAGCATCTAGACCCATCCCTATGAAAGTCCTCTAATAACACGTCCTGACCCTGATGTGGCATTAGAATTATATAAAACCTTAGTGGATCCGAACATAAAGTGACTTGACAGTGAGTTAAACCTTTCATCTGAGTCACAGGACAAATCACTGCTACTATAACTCAATTTGCTTTAAAGAGCCTAACAAAGTGGAATGCTCACTTCATTTATTATTCAGTTTCCTGAGGGCCCTAGATGGGGTTGACTTGCCATGTTGATAGGGACTATTGTTCTGAATTACTTTAGTTTGTTAGTTGTACTTGAAGGCCTACTTATATTTGAGTAAAGTCTTGAATATGCCTCTTGGGCTTTTGTTGTAGGGATTTTGCATTGTTATGCTTGTACTAAGCAGGGATCTTCAACAGTGGGTCCGGGACCCTTAGGGGGCCCTCAAAGTCAATCCCTCCAACAGAATTTTAGCAAATTTAAATACCCACTGCTTACTAGCCTATAAGTAAGGTCCTATAGGTAAGGTATAGTCCCTATAAAGTAGCCATCCACAGATACATTAATCATAAGGATTCACTGTGTTACATGTACGTTCAACATTAAAACATGATTTATAAAATCATGCCGACAATTATTAGGCTATTTAAAAGCTTAGTATTCTGTGCAAAAAATAAGGGCGGCCCTACACGTTATTGTGGGACCAGGCACAGGTCCTTGGCTTGCCTCAAAACGTTGAAGACCCCTGTATTAAAGGATCTGAACATTATTCCACCACCAGTGGTGGAATGTAACTATGCACATTTAAGTACTGTACTTATAAGTACACATTTGAGGTACTTGTTTTCTTTTCATGCCACTTTCTACTTCTACTCCACTACATTTCAGAGACAAAAACGTTTTACTCCACTACATTCATCTGACAACTTTAGATACTAGTTAGATAATTACAGATTTTTGCACATTTAACTACACATTTAACTACGCAACAATATAATGGTCTTTAAGTCCAGTTGAAATGGGTAGACCATTAGACACTTAGTCGATTGTAGGGCTGGGCGATAAGGAGAAAATCAAATCATCACAATATTTTTTACCACATACCTCAATATTGATAACGCACCGATATTGTCGTGTTGACTATTGGTGCTTGCACAATATATTTACAAAATGAGATTCTTGATAAATAATCATCATGTGGATCTAATGACTATTAAGGCAAATAATACAATAGTTACAACAGTCTGGTAAGATCAGAAAGTACATCACTTTACTGTAATGCAACCTTTAAAACACTTATGTCCTATCACGATATTACGATATATCTAGAATCTGAGATGATATCTAGTCTCATATTACGATATCAACATGATATCAATATATTGCCCAGCTCTAGCTGATTGACAGTTTGTTTGTGTGTATTGTGGTTTATACAATGTGAGGAATTTTCTGCATTAAGTACTTTTATTTTTAATACTTTTAAGTACATTTCCCTGATTATAGGCTACTTATACGTAACATTTTTAATGCTGGACTTTTACTTGTAACAGAGTGTGTATCCTACCAGTGTGGTAGCCCATTAGTAGGCTAATTTTACTTATGTAAAGGATCTGTACACTTCCTCCACTACTGTATTTGCGTAAAGTTTTGAATATGGGACTTTTCATGTATAATATACATCTGAATAATTTTCAAATGGCTTTTTTGTACCGAATAACAAGCAGATGAAAGGCCACCGACCTGAGAGTGTGCTAATACACTTCCACTCACCTGTGTCCCCGCCGACCCTGCACAAGTCCCCGGCCACAGTGTACGACATCGGTCTGCTGCCCGGTGCCCCGCGGTCCTCTGCGCCCGGCGAGGAGCCATAATCCCCGGACACTCCGTTCACACTCAGCAGACTGTCCGTTTCCATCCAGGAAATCAACTGTTGAAGTTCTGTTTCCGCTATTCCGCTGGGAAAGTGAAAGTAGAAGTGTGGTAGGAGACGGAGTGAAATGTACTCTAGTGAAGCTCCGTTTAGCCCCGTGTGTTCAGTCAAAGCGACGGTCACAGTTAGCTTCCGACAGCATAGCGTCCCCCGAGCTGAGGGCAGAGGAATGTGCTTTTAGGAACTCTCTCTCGGCTCGGCTCGGCTCGGCTCTGCTCCACCTTCCTGTCCTGTCCTCAAGTATCACTTTACACTGACTTTAAAAACACAAACTCCACCTACAGCACAGTGCACGTGCTGCAGTCTACAGTGGTACAGAGAGCGGGAAGACAGGCTCGCTGATAGTGTTGACATGAGAAGAAGCTTCACTATTCCGGGGAGGATATTAAGTGGCTGTAGGGCTGGCCGATATGGAGAAAATCCGATATCTCAATATTCTTGTCCTTATACCTCGATGTCGATATTGTGGCGATATTATAGCATTGAGAATTGATGCTTTAACAAAATGTCTTCAAAATTACATTGAAGATAAACAATCTTCAGTAATGTAGATAGGCTACTGTTCTTGTTGTTTTTTCTTGTTTTAGACTTATCTTTATTAATCTATTTGGGATGACTCCTCAAGGAAATAGAAATTTCCAGCATCCGTTTTTAGCAAGAAGAAAACAGTATAGAGAGAAAAAGAGGAAGACAGTATAAAGATAACAGTAATAACGTAATGTAATAACAGTAATACTAATAAAATAAACCTTTGGCTATAAAAAATACATTTACCATAAATTATCATAAAGTGTCAGTGTCGAGTCAAGTGTAAAAGTGTCCAGGTATTTATGTGAGTCCAGGTGTGTATGTGTCTGTATTGTCCTCTCTGCCCTATTTCCAAAGGGACAAAGGAGTCCTTGAGTCTGTTGGTCCAAAACTTGGGAAGTCTTCCACTGAACAGGCTCCTCTGGTTGCTGAGGACGGTGTGCGGGGTGGGGGTGGGATTGTCAATAATGTCCAGCAGTTTTTCCAGGGTCCTCCTCTTATCCTCTTTGTCCAGTGTCCTCCTCCTCTAACCTTTTATACTGTTATTATCCTATGTCTTTTTTACTGTAACTCCAACCTGCCTAATGGACTGCAGATGGAAATTAGCCCTCGGGCTACAATCTGGGACATTTACGTGTACTGCTGTACTTGTTCATCAATGTGCATTGTCTTGAATTAATACATTAAATTAAATTATAATGACTAAGTGGGTAAAGGTAAAAAAAAATAGAAGATCTAGAACAGTCTGTTAACACAGAAAATGACATCATTTTATTGTAATGTAGCCTTTAAAACCAGGAAGACAACACTTAAGCCATTTACAATATTACGATTTCCAAAATCTTAGACGATATCTAGACTCATAGTACAATATCAATATAAAATTGATATATTGCCCAGCCCTAGCTAGTTGCAGAAGGAAGTAGTAAGAAAATTTTTTTTTTAATTAAATAAAATATAGAGTAGAAACTTTATGTTCATATATCCTCACAGAAAGCTATCAGGCTCCTCTCCTGTGGAACCAGGTTCCAGTTTGGGTTCGGGAGGCAGACACCGTCCCCACATTTAAGAGTAGGCTTAAGACTTTCCTCTTTGATAAAGCTTTTAGTTAGAGCATAGAATTGAATATTGTTAGGGAGCGAGGAGTTGCAGCGTCCGCCTAACCCGGCCCACCGGCTTCTCGTCTTAGTTGTTATATCTATCATATAATCAATAATATAATAAAACTAGAGGGAGGCAGGGCATACAGCCCTATCCGGTTGGGG